>JAFHBV010000093.1:0-92904 GCA_019022785.1 Pseudomonodictys pantanalensis | reverse complement strand
CCACACTCGGGGCACGAGATGTGGTCCNAGGGGAGGGTGGTTGCGAAGGACGTGGGTATAGCAGAGGAGGTACTGGAGGAGGATGGGATTGCAGGGAGGAGGGGAAAGTGCGGGGCTGTGGCTAGGATGCTGGTTTCGGTTGCTGCGGTGGAGGATATTGGTGTTTGGTGGGGAAGCATGTCGGAGGACTGCGAGGACAGGGTTATGGAGCTGGCGGGAGCCATTTGTGGCTTCAGCAAGCCCATGACGAATTCTTGGTCGAAGCGGTATTCTGGTAGTCCGGCGGCTTGTCGCTGGGCGACTATTTGGAAGAGCTCTTCTTTTTCGTTGACGGTGAGTTGCAGTGGGCGCGTCATCTTTGCTCTGTTCGTGGCTGCATTGAGGAAGTTCATGCTCGCGACGCTGAACGCGGCACGACGAAAGGCGGCATGTACGTCATCTGGAACCATGCGTTTCAAGTTGTCGTTGAAGTCGCCGTTCTGCCCGCTGTAGCATTGCACCTGGGCGAAGGTGGGTTCGTCTGGGATGGGGAAGTAGCCCTCGTTCCAGGTGAAGGAGTCGTCGTAGACTACACGGGGTTGGCGGCCTTTGATCTTCGCGACGAGGAAATCCATGATCTGGGATAAGAGGGGCTCTTCAAAATTGCGAGCCGCAAGGACGAAGGGCTGCAAGCGGTTGCCGTGTCGTAGCTCTGGATCGGCGCCACTGTCGAGGAGGAGGCGGATGCGTTGCACAACATCTACGGCTGGAGAGCGTTCGATACATCGTCTAAGCGGCGTAAATCCTGACTTATCGGTGGAGTTGGGATCAGCGCCTCGTCTGATTAGGACTTCGATATCGCGCAGCGTCTCCGCTGGGTGTCTCTTCGCGTCTGGACAGCATCCCAGGACCTCGTGCAGCAAGTTTGCACCATTGCCATCAGGCATTGGTGCGGCATGATCGATGAGGAGTCGGGCTGTCGTCGGAGTGCTATGCCACAGTATCTGATGCTCAAAGGTCGAACTTGGTGTCGACCCGCAAGGGAAGCCATGGAACATGACTTGAAGATCGGCACCCTTCCGTACAAAGGCTTCCAGGCATTCCATTTCGAGCGGGGCCACTTTGCTCGGCCAGTATGGGTCCCCTTGCCACGGCTTGAGAAAGGCCTCGAAGGCAGATAGTGACGCATCCCCGGCCGGCCTCGCGTTGATGTTCGCACCTGCATCGAGCAGCATTTTCAGCGTCTTATTGCAGCGCTCCCTACAATTTTGATTGGTAAACTCGCCAGCCCGTCGCTCGAGACAGTATTGTAATGCGCTTCTGTTGACCCCATCGGTCCACGGCGATACGTTGTTCACATCCGCGCCTTTGTCGATGAGCAGGCGCACCACCTCGGGATGATTCCAGTAAACAGCCTGCAGGAGCGGAGTCCAAGTCGTACCCGGCTCGCCATGCACATTTGATCGATCGGGCATCAGCAGGGATTGCACTGTATACGTGCGTCCATTCTTGATAGCATTGTGTAGCGCAAGATCAGTGCCTAGGGGATGCTTCGACCCTTTGCCACCATGAGCAACGAGGACCCATATAACCGGACCAGAAGGCAGACTACAGGCGATGTCCATGAGGGTTTGGCCGGGGTGCTGCAATATGACGCACTTGGTGATGGCAGGATGATTAAAGAAGCGGCCACCATGAGCTTCAAAAGGCATGCCAACCGGATAGTTGATGACGTTGGGGTTCTTCATGATGAGGAGTTCGAGCTTAGGAGAGTCGCCTTCGAGGATAGCGCTCAACATTTCCATGACGATCTCAGTCGCCTGATTACCGCCCTGTGCCCAAGGATCGATGGCCGGCTGATCATCAGCTGGGATTTGGCTGCATCGATATCAGCACTTGTGCGCATGAAGAAGGAAGTATATCGGCTCACCTTTGGGCGCCCTCGAGATGCTGTAGAGTAGGATCGATGCTGTAATCAATATCCATAGGAACCGCTTGCTCATGTTGCTGTGACACCGGAGTCACGCCTGCGCTTGTACTGCCATTCCGCGGATCGGCCTCGACGGTAGAGTCAGAATCGCCGCCATCATCCGCGTCCTGCTGTTGTTCTCTCCGCCTGCCACTGCGATCTTTGGTCGCTTTTCTTGGCGCAGTTCTCGTGAAGCCCCACTCAGCCAACTTCATTCGATATGCCCGAGTCCTTTCGGCGTAAGTTAATCTCCATTCCACATCGTGATTTCCTGGCGTTACTCACGACGCTGTGAAATTATGCCTCGCATGCATAATCTTGCGCACCTCATCCAGCCGCTTCTTCTGCACAAACGACAGCTCTTTGATCTCATCGTGGACGGACTCCCAGTCTTTCGTCATCTTGTCAATGTAACACAATCCCCATAGAAGCGACTATAATTTCTTGACGTCGGATCTGCTTCTGAAGAAGCTTGAGCAGCTCGGTGCTGTGAAAAGGGTCCACCAAGTCCAGGGAGATTGAAGCTGACGCCTTCTAGATACCAAATGGCAAACGAACGCTTTAAATCATCTCAAGCGACTGGTGATTTATCGAGAGAACCAGAGAAAAGCTTTGCAAGTTGCCTGTGAGCGGCGCGCATAGCTAGATATCTTCGAAATTGCACAGCTGAGAAGGCTGAGACTTGAGGAGCGAGGAACTGGGGCGCAGACGACGAGTGCAAAAAGGTGGGCGGGGTCAGCAGCTGTCTAAAGGACAAGGCGCCTGGCTTTCATCCGCGCTGATTCGTCTAAATGGGAATGGGCGGCAGGGAACTAAACCCAACACAGCCTGGTTCTCGGCAATCCGGCATGAACAGGGCTGTGAATGCAGTTTGCACACACCAGATCTAGGCCTCAAATGTGCATCTTGAGCGTCCAAGTATTCTTGTCGAATTCCTCGAAGTAGTTCGGCTTCACCGCCCCCGACTGCTTCTGTCGCTGGGAGCGGCGTCGACGTCGACCCTGGTGTTTCTCGCCAAACCCACGATCAGCGAAAGGCAGCACTGCGCGTACGACCATCAATATTAGTAATATGCTCGATTAATAATGCATAATACAGTCCCACACCCAATGCTTTTCCCTGACAATGCAATCTGAGGTATCTCAACGCTTCAACAAAGACAAACTCTTCTACAATCCCACCCCACCTGACGTACACCTAGCGCCCACCAATCTGGCCCTTGGGTATCGGCCTCACCCAGCAGAAAGCCAAATTAAGCCCAATAACAATAACACCCATGATCCAGAAGACGCGCGCATAGTGCGTGTGGTTGTAGCGGAAGATAATAGCGAAGATGATACCACCGAGGTTTCCTGACGCGCCGACGCAGCCGGAGACGATACCTGCATACTTCATTAGTATTGTGTGAGGACATGGGAGATGGAGGCAACGTACCGTTGGCGAAGGGGTGCACGTGCGGGACGAGCGCGAAGTTAGCGCCGTTGCCAGCCTCGAGGAAGATGGCCATCAGGGCGATGAGGCCGATCATCTCATCAAGGTTATGCGGGTCGAGCTGCCCGATCACGATCAGGAAGATGCCGGACATGATTCCCACGAAATGGATCCAGAACTTCTTCGCCCACAGGTTGTGGTTCGTCCACTTGTAGATGAGATCGCCGAAGAAACCACCGGCCGGCCGGGTGATGACGTTGAGCAGGCCGAACATAGCAGCCCAGCGTCCGGAGGTGGTTTGGCCGAGGTACTTGAAGTTCTTGAGGTAGTAGGAGCCGAGGATGGAGTTGATGGCGAGTTCGCCGCCGAAGGAGCACACATAGCACGCCATGAGGCAGATGACTTGTAGGGAGGTGACAACCTTAAGCGCCTCCTTGGCTGTCGGCTTGACGACGACTTCGTGCTGGACTTCGTCGATGATTTGGACTTCGCCCGTGGCGGTCTCGACATCGGTCTGGGCAGGCATCTTCTTGTCGTCGCTAGAGGAGATAGAGCCACTCCTGCCGACGGGCTTCTCGGCGAGGCCACCGGTGGCGGCGACGATGCTGCCGTCGCGGATGGCGGGGACAGCGTTACCACGCTCAGACCACTTGCCGGTGGGGGTGTCGTCGGTGAGAAGGAGCATGGCAATGGCGGTCATGGTGATGAGGATGAAGGGGACGATGAAGGAAACGCGCCAGGCGACGTGGGGGGTAAGGCCGCGCTTGTGGACGAGCGAGTCGTAGATTGCGGGCATGACGAAGCTATGCTGTTAGCATGTGAAGCAGCAACCAAGACTGAGTACACTCACTAGGTGATACCACCTCCAGAGTTGCCCCAGCCCCCGACCAAGGCGTTGGCAGTTCCGACGACATTGCGGTCGAAGAAACCGGTCGTCCACACCTGACAAGGAACGAAAGTACTGCCTAGGATACCGACGAAGAAGCGGATGGCGTAGAGACTGGCGGCATTGTGGGCAGTACCAGCAAGCGCAGAAGGGATGGCACCGAGAAGGAGGCAGCCTACGAAGGTATACCGGGGTCCGAATCGATCGCATAGAGGGCCGGCGATGGCTCGCATCACCAAGGTTGCAGTCAGGGAGATGATGTTGGAGTTGGCGACCTCATTCTGCGAGAGGTGGAGATCCTTCTTGATTGTCACAGATAGCTAGAGGGATGTTAGTGATACATGAGTTGAATACGATCGAGTGCAAAGAAGGTGCGCTGCTGTGTGTTGGGGCGCAAGGCTGAGGGTACCATACCAGCGGCGGAAACGCGTACCTGCAGCTGTTAGCGGCTTGTAAGAGGGATTGTATACAGTCGGGACTTACCAAGACCAGAAGGCAATGAAGAAACCCAAATAACTGAAGAAGAAAACACGTCCATACTTGTCGACGGGGTTGAAAACCGGAATGGACTTCGCCTTCTTGTTGTAAGGATTGATCTCTGGCGCACTCCAGAGTTGCTTCATCTGGAAACCCATCTTGGAAATCCGGGGTCGGAGCTCAGGAAGCAGAGCAGAATGTGGAGAAGCAGGGGTCTTCGGCAAGTTCAACCGAGTAGAGGCGTGGGAAGAGGAGCCCGTTTGCCTGCTTGCTGGATCCTTGACAGGGCGTGCTGCACGAGAGTTATATAGATTGCCCCTGCACAATCATCCAAAGCGTACCTCCGCGGTGAAGATCACTGACGCAAAACCAAGGCGTGCTCAAGACGCGTAGCTCAAATCACCCAGCCTGCCAAGGACGTTGAGGGTTCTCCGGTCTCTTCAATGCAGTCTAGAATGCTAAAATGAGGACCAATCCCTTATCTAGGCTGGCTGTTCTGGTAGCCCGGGCCAGTAGGGTGGATCAAAAGCAAGTGAGCGGTTGCGGTTGCAGCAAGCCTCAGGATCCGTGCTGTGGCGCTTGTAGAGGGTCAGAGCATGGCCTTGGCGGTAGACGACATCGGAACTGCTTTGAAAAGGCCTTGGATGGAGCGGGACAACGATGTTGCGGAGAGCTGAGGTTGGTGGCAAGCCTTTCAGGCGCGGGATCGTGGGGGTGGGACGAGCGGAGCGGCGCTCTCTTATCTCTTGGCAGCGCCTCCGACTCTAGGGCGACCCTGTGGGCAGCGGTTTCATCCCAAAGGAGTCTTCCTTATCTCTCTCCGCATGCAAAAAATGTAGCCAACTTCTCCGCGGTGCGTCATTGGCAAATCCACTGTGTCGCCGAAACATGGAGTCGAAATTTCCCTCACCCCAGAAGAGCCCAAGAATTCGGCTGAAGAACAGGAGTTCTGGAAGACTGGAAATGATGAGCATCTGGAACGCTGAAGTCCGAATAGTACCAAGACATTCGCCGTGCTTTTGCCATTTGGGCGATCTGGAGGGATCGTGAGCGCAAACGTCCCAGTGACACACGCCCATACGCACGGCCGGGCCTCCACGATTCTGGCGACCACGACAGTGCCGCTACCGACAACTCGGTAGTCTGATGGCGTGAACAAGTTATTCGCCCCGCTCATGAGACGATCGGTTGCTCAGATCCGAGATCCAACTGAATTGGCTGCCGGTCGAAAGTGAAGCCAAACAGATCAACCACTCCTGTCTTCTCGTCTGCCACCTTGATCGACAGCGCATGCCAACCGCTGTTGAGTGCTGTTGAGCTTTAAGTGGTGATCATTTCGACTTTTCGCATCCTCGGCGGGTGTCATGGTACATCTAGGCCGTTCTTATCGACCTCAATTATACATGTGAGGACAGATTAAGAGAACCGCTCTCTTGGCCTTGAGTCAGCATCTTGATGGCAATGTCGCAGCCACTTCGCGGTACATCATCTCTTGTGGCTGACGGGTCGGCCGGGCCTAGCACTATGCACGGCAGTCTAGGCGTGAATGTCGACGCGGCAGTCGCGACATCGGAAGAGAAGTACCGGAGAAACAGAGAAAGTGATGGGAGTTGCGTCTCTGAAATAGATGAACGATTTGAGAACGGGATATGACTGCTGCTTCAGGTCGTTTCAGCTCGCATGCTCCGTTTCTCGTACGATTCTCGTTTGATAGAGAAGTATGGAAGAAGCAAGCAGGAGAGCAATAGGTGGAGGGGGCGGAACGACGGAGAAGTCCCTTTGTGATTGGGAGCAGATCTTGAAGGTGGCATACTCACGATCGTGCTGAGTAGTCCTATCGATCGGAGGCCGTTGTATGGGCACTGCCAGTAGTCGGCGCTGGAGCTCGCCTGGCATGCTTTATAACTGTCGCGCATAGCTGGTGCTCGATACCCATAATCCATCAATTATCAACCTGTAGGCCCGTGGAATCATCTTCTGGCACCCAGAGTGCAGACACGCGAGCTCCTGCGGAAGTCGTTATTGCAATCCTTTTTGCCACCCGGTTTCCGAGTGGCTTCGTTGAGCGTCTCCGCAGGCACTATCATCAATAAACTTACACAGTGCGCCTCAATAACTGCCCCCAGGCGAAACGAGTCGTTCTAACAGTCGTGTACCGAAGTATCCACTTCGTGCTGGCTGTACGTGGCGCTCGAAAAGTGGTGATGTTGGCCCAAGCTTTTTAAGTTGCACTTTCCGCGGAGATGCGTGTATCAGTATCGAGGCTTGGCTCTTTCCTGACCGCATCGGTCCGACTGCTCTCCGTTGTACGTCTAATCACATGCATTATGGAGTGTATAGTCGCGAAAGGAAATGGGGTATCATATTGTGAACTAACGCCAGTACAAATCAACGCCGTCAACCAAGTAAGTCGTACTGTCTGCATCCAGGACCCGTTCTCAACCACAGCGAAACAAATATCCACTGCCTCTAATTCTTTGAATATACGAGGAGGTAATGCAAGAAGCGGATAGGGAAGGCCTGCTGTCTGCGCCCAAGGTTCTGTGTTGGCTTAGACACGCTCTACCTCAATGGCTTCGGGTTTCTAGAATTTGGTCGCGAGGGCATGGGGGAACGTGGGCGAGAAACGCCTGCTGTCTACACCCTCGACGCTGTGCCGAATTCGGCGCTCTCTACCTTCAAAGCGTCGAATTCCTCGAATTTCTGGTAGAGGGCGTTGTGAGGTGTGGGTAGTCAAGACCTGCTGTCTGCACTCCTGCTCCTGCTATAGCTCCTGCTCCTACTCCTACTATAACTTCTGCTGTAGCTCCGTCTCGACCGGTCTGATTCGTCTCCGTCCAAATCCACTTCGTCCGCAAGCGGGCTCTCATGGGGTTCCAACAACTCCAAATCCTCAAGGACACTCCTGGGCGGCATCTTCCAAAGGCTGGTTGCCAGAATCCGGTCCTTATTTAGCAGATCGTCGACAAATTGGTCCATATGGGTGAGAATGAAGCCATCTTTAGTTCGCCGCTTAATCTTCCGGTAATCCATCAACAAAGGCTCGAGTGTCTTGTAAATCTCAACCGGCTCCCATGCGAGACGAATATAGAATGCGGCAAGGCATCGTAAATACTTGAATGAGCCTAGCTTGCCCTTGGCATTCATGTCCCCGTCATCCTCATTGCTATTCTCTTCTTCTTCTTCCTCCTCCTCCTCCTCCTCTTCTTCTCTGAAGTTTAGGTATTCCAAGATAATTTCCTTCTCCGGCACCAACTGGAGAAGCTTGAAGGCCAGGCATAGGAATGGCGTCGGTTTGCCCATAATTCCTGTTGTGCCTCCGATAAACTTCAGGTCTGCGGCGCGGTCGCATAGCGTTGCGGCATTGAGGCCGAAACATTGCTCTTTCCAGTAGTAGCTTTCGGTGATTCGCTCACGCACGCCCTTTTCGAAGAGTAAGGCGGGATTCTGGCCTCGAACCAGGGCACCCGAGTAACCGCGGTCGTCTAGGAGCGCTTTTGCGTCAGCTTTATCGAAGATCGGCTTTGAAGACATGGGTAAGGTCTGGAAATCGGCGATGAAGCGGGCGCTGGATCGTAGACGCGGGGCTGCGGGGGTGAGAGCTTTCGGAGGCGGTCGGATATCTTCGAGATTCGGGAGAGGCGCGAGGGTGGGAGACTCGCAGGATTCGCGGATCTAGCGGACGCTGCGGGTGGTGAAGATCTGAGAGCCGAGCTAGAGACAGGGGACTGTTTGTGAAAGTGCGTATTTCGAGAGAAGGGGGTGGTGAGTGACCATTGTGCGAGGGTGGGACGGGAACTTTGCGTGAGAAAAAAGCGCCAAGGTTTCCTTATCGATAGTTGCCCACCCGACGCGTCGTAAATAATCAGCCCTATCACCGTTCGCAAGCACGTCACACCTAGCACGACATATATGCACGACCCCATTTGATTTCCCATGCATCGCATCTTCGAAGTTTAGCACGATCTATCCCTTACGCATTTTCCCTCACTGCGCGCTGCATTCGAAATGGGCAAGCTGCTGCTCACATCTGGGCAGGTCTCAATATTGCTTTCTGCTACAATCGGTGAGTCCAGTTTAGACCTTGGCTACTTTCAATCCTAACATTGCGTAGTCTTTCTATTTACACTTGCGCTTTTTCTCTCGGGATACGTTCTACAACAGAGATATGTCCATTCGCTCCAAGCCGCCATAAAGCCGCGGCTGCCCAAACCGTTGCCCGTACCAAAGCCGATAGACCCTCCAACTCTGGATGTGAAATGGGCGAGACCCGTAGGCGCGCGCCCCGAGGTGGACGAGTCGGTGAAGCAGATGATCGCAGGGCAGACGCTGGACTGGAGTCGGTTAGGATATGTGCAGGTGGTGCGGGAGCATGTCGAGCTATGCAGCGCGGTAATGCTGCTGGCTGATTTACACAAGATGAAGAGCCCTGCGAGGCGGATCTTGATGTTTCCGAGGGTTTGGTTGAAGAAGACGGACGACAATGAGTGGGATCCGGAGATGAGCACAACAAAGCGACTCTTGAGGACAGCGGCGCGGCGATATGGCGTAACGCTGATTCCAATGGAGACTATCGTGGATGGCGCAGATGGTGAGTTTCTATGCTGTATGAGCGTTGTCGGCAACTGACCGAGGCCTGCCTAGACTCTCTGCCATCCTCTTATTCCCTTGCGAATCTGTATTCCCTGACGGACTACGAGCGGGTTATCTATCTCCAAGGTCCAGGAGTGTTGCTCGACGCCTCTGCTCTGGACTCATTGCTTGCTTTTTCGAAGAGCGAGCCGATGGCTGCATATCCGGCAACACCGGAAAGGAAGGATCTGTCCACGAGTCTGCTCCTCGTACACCCGTCGCAGGACAACTTCCGACAGTTGAAGGAATCACGGTCGTCGAGGCCGATGAAAGACATTGATCTTTTCCGCGCGAACTTTGCCGTACCCAACTCGCTGATCTCAGAATGGTCGCTCTCCATGGGGAATGTTGTGTACGAGTCGCAGCGTCTGCGGGACGCGATAGACGGCTTTAATCTGACCGTTTTCGAGCAAGCGACAACGTACGTGCGGCTTTCGGACCCCGAGCTCCCTGGTCCAGAATATGACGTGCCGTATTTCGACAGGGTACGGCTGCGCCCCAAGAACGATCAGACTCGCGAGGCGTGGGAAAAGCTGTACGAACGGTTCCGGCAGCGGCGCATGGAGGTGTGCGGGCTCGATCTGGAGGTTTGGACCAAGCCCGTGCTGCAACAGGCGGGCAGCTCCGACGATGGACGGGCCGACACAACCAAACTATAAGAGAGATGCAATTGAGGTTTTAGTCTTATGCAGGAATGCGATTGCTGTCCTTTCCGCGCGAGTGGCCGTCATGAATCAGGTATTCGCAGGAGCGCGAGCGGTGGCGGGTCCAGGGATGCATCCGCGTCTATTTTGAAGGCGCAGAGGCTATGCGGACCTGGACGGGGAAGATTGTCGGGATCGGAGGGGTCTAGACGGCAGCGATCTTGGGCATGGGTATTAATGGGAGTGAGGGCGTTCGGGTGTCTAGATGTCTTGGGTTTCATAGGACGGCCGTGGCTGTGGGTTCTCTTGTTTGCCGGGTCGGCCATGACGCCACGGCCATTGGGTCGCCAGGCGCGCACTGTGCGAGAATGGGCTAAGCCAGCTGCGCGGGTCGGCCTCATCA
Source organism: Pseudomonodictys pantanalensis (assembly GCA_019022785.1). Classification (NCBI taxonomy): domain Eukaryota; kingdom Fungi; phylum Ascomycota; class Dothideomycetes; order Pleosporales; family Parabambusicolaceae; genus Pseudomonodictys; species Pseudomonodictys pantanalensis. The sequence goes on along the minus strand of JAFHBV010000093.1, from coordinate 82,483 downwards.
GCAATGCAATTGCGAGGGCAGCAAACGGCTTTGACCGGCGATGCAGGATCCCACGTAGCCGCCGAGCTTGCCGTCAGCAGTGAATGCAGAGGTATAATAAAGGCGGGCGCCCGCAAACGCATGCGCCGCCGTCGGCCATGATGCATACCGGAGACTTCTTTGATGGGGAGCGGGCCCGATCCGTGGACAGGTGGTGATCCCAGCGCGCTCTCTGAATCGCTGCTTCCCCGCGAGCCTCAACACCGACACCAGCCCCCTCACCCTTCTGCGACTGCTGCCCGCCCGCGCGGCCCACCACCATCCCCATCCTCATCACACCTCCCCCCCAGCCCTGCCGCGCCCATTCACTGCTCCTATGCCCCCCGTGGCCGCCGCATCACCGCCAATTCCTCCGCCTTCACTTGAATAATCGCCCATTGTCGCCTGTGCCGCCGCCTGCCCATTCCGCACCGCTGCTCTCCCGCCCGCTGCTGCCCGCTGCTGCCCCCAGCTCAGAGCTCCCCGCGGCCTCTAGGGACGTCGACGAGCCCGGGCGAAGGCTGCATTCCTCCGCCGCCGCTCTCATGCCCACTCTCGGATTCCTCAAGAAGAAGCGGACGAAGGACTCGACGGGCTCCAGAGACCTCGATTCGCCCACCTCGCCCATCAAAGACTCGTCGCCCATCACCCCAACCACCTCAAAGACCAACCGCGGCTCCGTCATCAGCAAAGCCTCGACCAACACCGACTCGCAGAACACCACCCAGAGCAGCCAGCCCGCAAAGGGCTCCAACCACAAGCCTGCCGATTCCATGAATTCCTCCGCCTATCCCCAGCAGGCGTATGCGACCCCGCAAGCCTCTCCCGAGCCGTACCAGCAGACTTCGCACAACGTCCCGTCTATACAAAACCTGATACACCCTTCGAACGCCCAATCTCACCCGCAGCACGCGAGCAAGCCCTCCAATGGCGGCGTCCAGCAGCCGCAACCCGCCCAGCAGACGCCGCGCGTCACAAAGGGCAAGTACACGCTCCAGGATTTCGCGATTCAGCGCACACTGGGCACCGGAAGCTTCGGGCGAGTGCATCTCGTGCAGTCCAAGCACAACCAGCGCTTCTACGCCGTCAAGGTGCTGAAAAAGGCGCAGGTGGTCAAGATGAAGCAGGTCGAGCACACTAACGACGAACGCAGAATGCTGCAGCAGGTCAAGCATCCCTTCCTCATCACTCTGTGGGGCACCTTTCAAGACTCAAAGAACCTGTACATGGTCATGGACTTTGTAGAAGGCGGTGAGCTGTTCAGCTTACTACGGAAATCGCAGGTAAGAGAACTGTGCATTCCCAGACAATCACATCAAAACTCACGCATTGCAGCGATTCCCGAACCCAGTCGCCAAATTCTACGCAGCCGAAGTCACGCTCGCGCTCGATTACCTGCATGCGCAGAACATCATCTACCGCGACCTGAAGCCCGAAAACTTGCTGCTCGACCGACACGGGCACCTCAAAATCACCGATTTCGGTTTCGCCAAGGAGGTCCCGGACATCACTTGGACGCTCTGCGGTACGCCCGACTACCTTGCGCCTGAAGTGGTTGCATCAAAGGGATACAACAAGTCGGTCGATTGGTGAGTTCTTTGTCCGACCCCGCCCAACATTCGAAGCTAACAAAACAAGGTGGTCTCTTGGCATTCTCATTTTCGAAATGCTTTGTGGTTTCACGCCCTTCTGGGACGGTGGCTCGCCCATGAAGATCTACGAAAATATCCTGAAGGGACGGGTTAAATATCCGCCCTACATCCACCCAGATGCGCAGGATCTGTTGCAAAAGTTGATCACACCGGACCTCACCAAACGCCTGGGCAATCTTCACGCAGGTTCTAAGGACGTTATGAACCACCCTTGGTTTGCAGAGGTGACTTGGGAGCGCCTGCAAAAGAAGGACATTGACGCGCCTTACGTGCCACCGGTCAGGGCAGGCGTGGGCGATGCCAGCCAGTTCGACAAGTACCCCGAAGAGACCGAGGCATACGGGCAAACAGGAGAAGATCCGTGAGTCCCCTTTCGCACTCCACTCTTGCGTGCAAATTACTGATCTCTTCACGCAGGCACGGACATCTCTTCCCCGACTTTTGAGGCAATTCCGCGCATCAAACGCTCGCCCTCCGAAGCCGGCCCCGTCTCCCGCGGACCACCACTAGTCAATGGCTGGAAGACGGCACCAGACACCGCAACCAGCATATTCACGGACCCGCAACCTCCAGTCCCTAAAATCAATCGGTCTACCTACCTCTAAAGACCCTGTATTCTTTTCCTACCAACAATTTCACGTGCTTTTCCTGCAAACCTCCCACAAACAGAGCCTCGAGCTTACTCTGCCCTACCTACTTGTCTTGACTAGGAACCCTTGACCATTTTTTGGGGACCGCTGGCGCATCTTTGGGTCATGGCTCGGGCTGGATCTCAGCAACTTTTTTCTTTGGGCCCATGATGCGTGTTGAGGTGGGGCAGGCCATTTTTGAGTTCATGTATGACACGACATGACACGATGATTGTCACGTCTGGTGCTTGCTGGGTGGCTGGACGGGTGGGTTGGGCTATCTAGATGTCGGGTGGAATGGTTGCTGTGCTTTTTTGTTTTGCGAGAAGGATTTCTTGTTGAAGTAGCAAAATTTTTAGGATGGTGGATGGTGCTGGCTTGTTTGAAGCTAGGCAGGAGTGAGAATTCATTGTTAATCATGACTATGGGTTTTGGGGTGATTGTTGCATTTGAGACGCTCCCTTCTCTTTTTATGGTGTTGTGGTAGAGAAAGGTGGGACTTGCATGGAGTCAGTGAACGTGCCAATTAGACGGCGTCTGACGACATCTCTCGCTCAACTGGGCAGGTCCCTGGTGTGACGACACTCAAGTACCACCGTCTGCATCCCGAATACAGCCGTAGCTGTTCAAGTGATCGCAGCAACACGTATCAACTCCGCATACTACCCACGGTAGCCAATTTTCGTAACCGCAAAGGGTCATTGAAAGAGATATCTAAAAGACTCCATAATGAACTAGAGGAAGATGGAGGAAGGAGCAGAATATCGCGACTCGACCTACCAAGCCACCCCGAATCAAATCTTCTGCTAGCTATCCTACCTGGAATAGGTATGACTACGTTGGTGGCTGTTGGGTCAAGGAAAAGCAGTTTTTATCATCGGGCAGGTATATATCCAGTCAGAGAGGTGGAAAAAGTATTGGAGTTAAATGGCTGGGGGTGAAACAAGGTACGTAGTTCCGCTTCTGCCATGGCAATGGTAATGGTAGGCCGCCATGTGCCTTACTGAGCACCGGCCTTGCATAACTCATATACTATTTCAGCGTGCGCCGGAGATGACAATGACACCGTGCTTGTGGCCGTCAGCGCCGGCTGTGGAGTAGCCAAGCAAAGTGATAGGAGGCGCTAGGATACGTATGCATCGTCGGTGTATCAATATATCATAGAGACTTTGAGAATGATTCTTCCCTTGAGCGATCGAAGTAGAATAGATGCCGAGGACGAGAGTTGGGCGATGTGGTAGAGGGCGGCGGTTCGCACGCAGGTATTGACGTTGGGGATCGCCATGAGAAGGAGTAGGTGTAAGTGGGCGAGGTTTCTGAATGCGGTAGGTTGATCTACGGGATAGCGTAATCAAGGGGGATATGGAAGGCATATAAAGAATGCAGTGACTCGCCGGCAAATACGTTTGTGGGGTAGAGAAAGGGGTGGAGGTGGTATGAGGAGGAATTAAAAGAAGATGGTGGTTGAAGGCACTGAAGTGGCGGGTGCTTACGTCCTAGGCTAGTATGTAGGAAGAGAGGGAATAGATGGATGATGAGAAGGAAAGTTCAAGATGATATTAAAGCCTTGAAATCTTGAGATGAGCCTTAGTTGTGGTGTGAGGGGCGTGAAGGGGGAATTGGTTCGTCTCGGCGTATTCCACCCATGTCACTATGTGTACCTGCATCTATGCAGCAGCAATATGCCAGCCGTTGCGAAGGAATTCGCTATGTGGCAGAAAAGGGAATGCAATATGTTGACTCTGCATTTTGTCGAATGGAGACGCACCTACGTGATACGTATCAACGATCCCTCTTTGCCACAAAAGGTCCACGGAATTGTATGTTTGCTTGTCGAAGCTCCAGATCCATCGTCGCCGTCCAGCGTGTGTGTTGCCATGTATTCTAATGCACTTTGAGGGCACTCAATTCACTTGTCTGGTATTCGTATATCATGCCGATCAGGATCCAAGAGCAAACGTTGAAGCCTATTTTCCTACAGAGCCTGGGATGCGGGGACTCACAGCCACTGATTGTTGCTGTATGCAGTTGATTTTGAGATTGAGATCATTTTTTGGGAGGGTATTCAGACCGAGTATGTTCTAACCGTGTGGCTCTGACCGATAGTGTCTTTTCGTGGGACATACTGTGCAGCAGGCGGGGCCGGAGGCTCGATATCCCCAGTGACTCTCTCGAAGATGAGAGACCTGGAAAATGGAGGAGACCGATACCATGAGTGTAGTCAGCTCATGATTCTTATTAGCGTGCGGGTGAGGGTAGGTGAAGGGTTCGGACAGGCACACCACGCGACGTGTGAGCGAGCGACGAAGCCCCGATATCAATGGTGACTCGCCCAAGAATGGAGAATCTTGTCGCCTACCTAGTGCATCCTATGTCAAATCAGGCCATGCATCTCGTCAGCGTGTAAATGGGCGGATGCGGGGATGTCGGCGGGTTTGCAACTAAGCGGCTTAAGGGGAGGCTAGAAGCGCACGACGGCTCTCTCGGCGACGGAGGGAATCAGTCACAGGGTAGCTCGTTTGGATTGTATGCAGTCCTCACACTGGCTTGGCCGTCAGAGCGGTGGTGAGAGGCTGAAGGCGGTACCTGTGAGACGGGGGCTCCCCTCACGGCGGGTATGGAAATCGGACTTGCGAGAGAGACAGCCTTTCCGAAAAGAAGAATTTCAGGTCGCCTTCACCAGCTTCAGCAAGCGCGTCTGATAGATAGCCCTATGTGTAGTCAGCATAATTTCGTTGAGGTGGGCAAGCGTGCGAGCAGCCAAGGTCGGAGAGCAAGGGAAACCACGGCGGCAGCAATCTCCAACGTTCAACGCCCAACGTCAACCACCTTCATCACATCTCACATCACACAAATCATCCATTCGAGGAAGATCTGTGCATTGAGCTGCTAACTAGGGGTATGATCGAGAGGGAAACTGGGAAATCATCGCCGAGTCTGGGAGGTAACGTCAGGGACCCATTTTCATCCACCAGACACCATCGCTGTGGTGCCCATAACCATGCAAACTAGGAACTTCATGCCGCCATAACTCGTGCCGTCATCATCGTAAGGCATACCGTACAGAGGGAGGAGGGAAACGGAAACGAAAAAAGGATCAAGGTAAGCGGCGCCATCTCTCCATCCATCCATGCACCGTTTTTTGTGTACGCCGCTTTAACCCTGTAAATGCTGTATAGGAAACCCGATGAAAATCTTGGGTAATCGGCCCCGTCGAACCACCGCCACCCGTACCGAACGCCGATCCGTATAACTCCTGGGGTATCTTCAATGGGCGGCCGTCGTAAGAGCGTCGTCAGCGGGCAGCGTAAATATAGAGGTAGTAGTACGCTGCCGCCGCGACTCCCACCATGAGAACCGCTCCGCCTCTATTCAATATTAGCGCCGTCGAATCCGAGCGCAGATGGAAGGAAATAACGGAAAATCAAAGTAAATGGTTCCTGCAGATCCGGGGAGGAGATCCACGGGTCGGAGCGTCGTCATGCTCAGAGCGAGTCGACGTCCGGATGAAGATAAAGATATTGGGAATATGGGGCTTACGGGTACGGCCTGAAGCAGCTGCAACAGGCGAAAAGGATTGCCTTGAAGAAACCGGGCTTGGTCTCTTGGAAAGAGCTATGGGCGCTGCCATCGGTGGCGACAGCAGAAGAGGGCAGAGAGCTCTCATTGTCGTCGTCGTCCGGAACGGTGGCCACAGCCATAGTTGGGTTGGTCGGTCGAGGCTTCGGTCCGTCCACATCCTCATTGCGGTGATACTTTCGCTGCACGTCGGCAGAAAAGTCGTCTTTGCGTTGGCCCAGAGCTGCATGGTGAGATGCGTGCGTGGCCTGGAGCGGGTCATCTTGCTGACCAAACCAAACGAGCTGTTCCTTCCGCATCACGCGAACATGATCAGGCGTATCGGAAGCAGCAGAGGTACGACTAGAGCCAGATGCCGCCATCACACTTAATGGAGTGGCGATGGGGGCTTGCAGGGTGGCAGCAGGTTCACGATCGTCCGTGGCTCCGTCGTTGCGTTCGAGCGGCGAACCTTGGACCGCATCTCCTAGCTGTCGGTCTGATGGTATCGGTGTGGCGAGAATATCGTCGGGGGCACCGTCGGCATGACTATTTCCAGTGGAAGATCGCATCTGGAGTGCAGGAGAGGGAAGACTGGAAGCGGCATCCTCGTCATCTTCATGATCCACGTCCTCGGCGATTGCCGATAGCGAGATATGCGATCCAATAGGGGCGAGACTCGTTGACGAGACAGCCTGAGAGACAACACTCATGCCTGGCGAATGAGGCTGGAACGTCTCGTCCTCCGGAAGACTCGCCGCGATGGTGTTTACTCGCTGAAGAATCGCAGGCCCCTCCGTAGGGAACCTCTCCAAGCCAGCATCACGAAGATTTGGATCCTCGGCGTCCGACTTGGGGAGAGTATCCGGAAGGTCCGACGACCTAGAAGTTTGCCCTGGACTCATAGAGAATGGAAGGGACCTAGGTCCTGCGCCAAATACATCGTGGTACGACGTCGACGATCCTCGCACGGGGCTACCATAAGCAGTTGCCTTGCCTTGGAGAGGTGTCCCCTCATAGGAGAAGAATGGAGCCCGGTCGAGCTCATTAGGCCCGTCCTCGTAATCGTCGCTATTCACGCCGTCGTCATACGTAGGAAGGAGCCCGCTCTCGTGTGAAAAGGTCGGCGCTCGGTCAAGTTCGTCGACTTCGTCTTCATCGTATGCGAAAGCGGGTCCAGCCTCATGGGGAAAGGTAGGAGCTCGGTCCAGCTCATCCTGGCTATCCTCATCCTCGCCCTCGTCGCTGCCTACGCCGTCATCGTTCGCAAGAGTAGTCCCACTCTCGTATGAAAAAGTAGGTGCTCGATTCAACTCGTCGTGCCCATTCTCGTTGTCACTACGGGGGTCGAGAGCGTCGTCCGTTAAAGTAGCCCCGGAAAGGCCAGAGACGAGTGGATCTCGGAATGGATTGGAGAGCTCGCTGACTGCTGCGTCGGAGCCCAACGGATTGGCAGCCGCAACTTCCGAGCTGGAAGAGCCCTCGAGGCCGTCATTTGTCTCCTCAGAAACAGTCGACAGGAAGCGTGGGAGATCTGCCGACGCGGGTCCAATGTGCACAAGCACTTCATGCTGCAACAATGGAGCAGGCTCATCACTGCCTAGTGCTTCGTGTCCGAGAAGCGGAGCCTCGTCGTTCGACTCCTCATACCCAGCTGCCTCGGAATCAGTTGCTTGATCCGTGTCATCAGCGGCATCGATGATCGGCATAGTCATGGGCTGGGTGCGAACGATGTTGTTTTGATTGCCCAAGGTGTCGGTCCCTGTGCTCTGGTTAGCCTCTATCCAGATGCCGTTGATGGTCAAGGGCCTCCAACGATAACGTCGGTATAGGCCGTCGTTGTATTATCAACCGTTAGGAAAGCACGACTTACCAATCTGCTGGGCCTCGTCTACAGTCCACTCATCGTCGCCAATGCGGATCTTGTACTGATATTCGCCAGGCTCCACGTCGTCGAACGTGAGGGAGAATATTGGGCTATTCTCCGGTTCGCTATATGCCGACTGGCTCATCTCGATAACTTCCCATGCGGGTTCGCTGAGGGACGTGACCACGTAGACCGGTCCCTGCACTCCCGGACGGGCGAAGATGATGGTTGCCGAATGAGGCATATCGATGAAGATTGAATTTGTAGGAGAAAGGAATGGAGGGAGAAAGACGAAGTGGAGTTGTCGGTGAAAAGATCGGGACGCTGAAGATGCGCTCGCGTTTGATGAGGAGAGGTATGACCCGATCTCTCCGTGTATGGAACGAGGGGGAGAGGTGACAGGTACCAGAATGGGCCTGCCGCGAGACACCTGCGGGCACATTGGCAGGTTAATCGACAGTGCAACGAGGAGCTGTGCAAGAAAGAAGAGGCGTGGGCGAGGACGGCGTAAGAAAGCGTTGGTGGAGAGGCAGAAGGGGTGAGGGTGTTATGAGAAAGAGGAGGAAGACAGAACTTACTGGAGGGGGAGCGACTCGATATGGCTGGTGCCCACCAGGAAGGCGTCCACGAGCGTACTTGCCTGCCGCAGCTTCTCCTCTCCGATGATGGGTGGAGTGAAGAAGAGCGGTCTAGTTGATGGAGGACTTGTCCGACCCTTCTTGTTGTCGAGGGCGGCTTCCTATATATGGGGAGTCTGTGCAGGGGTGGTGGAGCGCAAGAAAATCTTACTGCGGCCTGTCCGGCAGAGATGAAGCTCTGCGGAAAGTCCCGTGAGAGAGTCCTCCGCCACCGCCAGCTCCTCGACCCCTCAATCAGCCTCCCTGGCCCGTCTCCGCGTTCTAAGCTGCCGTGGGGCTTAATGAGTGACGTGATGTGAGAGCACGTTGGAGACAATAAGCTATCGAGCAGGGACATTTCGCTAGGCCCTGCTTCTGCCGGCATGGTGCCCGCCATGGCGTCGCCTAAGGCCGGTAGGGGTAGCCCATCAGACGATCATCAACACCATATCCTGAGCCCTCCGAGCCCCTTCTTCTTGATGTCTTCATCGTCATAGGCATATCCTAAGCATGCTCCAAGAGAGCGCGCAGGTCGTTCATGCCCCTGAGGGCGTCTTTGGTAACCGTACTGCCATGTTGGGGCGGCGCTGTGTGGAAAACACGGCCGCCAATCGCGGGCGCTCAACGCCGAACACACCACCCGTCTGCACCCTCCCGCACCCTCCCATGCCTCCACGCGCTTTGCAAGACTCGTAGTAGCTTTTGAGAGGACTTTCAAGCTTTCTTCGCTTGTTCTATGCACACTTCCGATGCCGTTACCCGTCCAACCCCCCTCCTACGGCCCGGGGTCGAGTCCTCAGCGTCGAAAAGAAGTCCCGAGCAGCCATTGCGGCCGACCTGGAGGGCGAAGAGCTGCAACCAGCTTCCTCACGATGTCCAATGCTTCAGACCGCTGATGCCGTGCCATTGACCGCCATTTGTTGCCCTAGGCCGCGCCCGACGCTGCGACAGAAGGCCAGCTTCAGCCAAAGCGCTTGCTTGGATACAGTCTTGCATTGCGAATATGCATGTGAGCGGCAGCGATATCACCAGGGGAGCTTATTTGAATGCTCCCCTTGTTCTGGGCCTCGCGGGGGTAGGGGCACTTGGTTTGGTCGCCATGCGGTTTCGGCGGCCACAACAGTCATCACACTGCATATCTTCCATTCCGTTACTCCTAACGATCACCAGAATGCGCTCTGCGAGAAACCCACTCTATCTACGCCCTTCATCGAGCCTCCATTTACCTGCTCCGCCGGCTGAACCCTCCGCCGAATATGCAAAACCATCGTCTTCCTCGGAATCTCGCGCATCGAAGAACGTCAGACGCTTCAGACCCTTCTCCTCGTCCCCACGACTCCTAGTCTCGACCAAAGTCTCATGAATATCTTGTATAGAAGGCGGTTCGGTCAACGTGCGGATCTGCGACGGCGACATTGGCCGCTCGGATGCGAAACCGGACCACAGTTTCTTTCTCGGTCAGAAGGCGACACATTAGGTGCTAGGAAGGTCGCACATACCTTCACAAGTGGACTCAAGCTCGGAAGCGACGCGGCGACAATGCTGACATCGACTTCGATCTGAGACCAAACGGGTATCCAAGCCCAGCTCCTGCTCACAGTCAACAGCAGCCTCAGAAACGAACGCTCGAGCTTCAGCATACCAACTCGTATCGCTATCGACCCACGTCATACCTCGCGGCTTTCCAGCCATGATGATCTCGCATAGTCGCATTATACTCGCAAGAAGTGGAATTAGGCCGATCGAGAAAATCACCACGAGAGCAGCTGGTCTCATCAGCTAGGATCAACATTTGAGGGGCTGAGGAACATACAACGCTGCCGAACATTGATTTTCAGGATGCGGAGCAGTGGCAATGGGTACACCAGCAACAGTGTGTCGATGAAGACGTTGATACCAGCCTGAGCGGTATTGAATTCGCTGATGCGGGTACATCCTTGGCCGGCATTTTCAATGTCCCAGGCGCGGCTCACAGGAGTGCAACTGAACAGTTGAGCCTGATCACGGTAAGCTGAAGAGCACACCGAGTTATGGTCATGGACTGACGAGGAAGACAGCTACGGTGAACGCGGTAATGAAGCCCGCCAAAGACCACACTACCTTGCTCTGCAATACCCACGGCAGCCCCTTCTGTCCTCTTCCGATGCGATAATAAAGCGCGAGTATGCTCATCTTCACGGACCTACACTACGCTTAGCCCCGGCGTCAATACAGCCTTTCCTACACTCACCAGTTACCCCAGAAGTACAGTAGCATGTGAATCCAGATATACTACGCTCGTCAACATTGATTCCCTTGCAATCTTCACCGGACATACCATCATCATGCGATTGAAATCCTCTACGGGAACGTCGACCGTATGGCGTCCGCGCCCATACTCGACTTGAAGGATCATGACCGCCGTTTGCGCAGCGCCAAGGACCTTCTTCAGTCAGCGCGCTTTCCAAGTCTCCGACGTAGCAACTCACTATAGCGACAGCGATCAAGAAGTCGTCGAGTCCGTATTTCCCTACGATCAAGCCTCGCGCCAAAAACCTAACCTCCGTCAGCGTCCAAGCCACCCCACCCCACAAAGACAACCCACTCACCGGAATGCGACGAAGAGAGCAGCAGTAGCATACATAGCAACGGTCACACGATTGAGCAGCGGACCTAGGTCCCCGCCATCACTCGACATGACAATATGCGCTATAGTCACGACCTTCATACCACCATATCGAAAAACACACGAGAAACGAGAGGAAGGAGTTTACACGAGATCAGATCGACGCACAGCACGGGCACACGGTGCTATATGAAGTCGCACACTCCAGGCACCTGGTTCCAGCTGCCAGCTGCCAGCGGCGAACGACGGCGCCTTGCCACATGGCCTCGGACCAGAATTCCACAAGCGCATGAGACGAGGGGGCTTCTGCATTGGAAACGGCAGTCTACACAATACAAATTACTGGGCGTTATAGAGAAAGACGATTTGCTCGCGTTCGTGTGAAGGTTGGGAAGCTAGAATCGGCCCGTTTCGTATGGCGTCTTCGCCCATGGTGCGGCAAAGTGGTGTCAGACTAGAGTATACGCCTAGTTCCGAGCCCGACGTGGCGGGTCATGATGCTTAGCCACGCGGTTTTGGCCCAAGGCATCGGGCTCATAATACCGTTCTACTGGAATAGATGTTTCTTGTGGAAGGTTTTGGCGCTCGGAGATATTATGAATTTGGAGGTGCACTTCATGCGGCATGGAGGAAGTGCCTAATTCGGACGACTGCTAAGGCATGAATTGGGACGAGACAATGACGAGGCGTGCTGTTGCAGATACAGTGGTATGTTGTCGATGGAGATGCTACTAAATGCCATCTAGGGCCATCGATCATCTACGAAAAGCCTCGTTTGTGGGGCAGCAATTTCTCGACCTCTCATTGTGGCGCGGACTACACATCCGATCGCTCCCCGCGCCTGTGGCAATACGCCATCGTCGATAGATCCCTCGCTCCCGACCGATCGATCCTTCACGAAGAGACCCTGATGGCGTTCCTTCAGCTCTCTCCACGATCTAGATAGCGGGCCATCTACTTGAACGCCCCAGCTGTTCTAGAAAAGGTTTCCACGGGCTACGACGAAGCGGATACGAGCTGTCAGACGGTCGCCAGCGTTCACGATTGCCGTCCACGATGGCAGGGAATCCAACACGTGGACGATAACGGCCGTCGGGTTGACCCTCAGCTCTCCTGTACCCCTCTCAGCGTTCGCTGCAGTGCAGCTCGACTACACACATGAGTGGCGCCTCTACTCTTTCGACCCGCTCGGCCGGTCTACTGCATCTCCAAAAAACAAGGTGCGTCTATAAGCAAGCTCTCTGGCCTGATTTTTACTCGCACTGATCCCTTCAGTGCAGCCGCATTGTCCCATCTGCGTCCCCATCTCGGTCCTGTTGATGCCTCCCCGTGAGCGGTGTCTCCGAGGGTAGCCACCATTGAATGGCTGGGTCTAAATTCAGCCACGATACGCCTCCTCGCCCTCCCGACGATCCGCAGCCGAAAAGGCCTCCGGCTACCGGGTTGTCCGATATATTCTATGGCGCAATGCGTTTGCCCCTGCTGCGATCGAATATGCAGCGTTGTGCTGCAGCTCACTTTGGTGTCGATGACGATTTTGCTTTTCAGCAATCAGACCACTGCTTGACTCGCTCCAGCACTGCTCCCCCCCACACGTACATCATGACTAATAGGATGTCTTCGCGGCCATAAGCTCACAAGCTGATGAAAGACACGCACTTCGTGCACTTGCTGGAACATCCAATCCATCCACCTTACCACGGCGCAGTTCTTGTACATCAGGGCTTACTCACACTCTCGAGAGTCTGCAGGGGTGTCTTCTCCTTGGCGCCAAGTATAACCAGTGGAGCATCGCTTTCGCGTCCGCAGCAGTTCTTCCTCACTGACATATTGTGTGCTTGATACGCGAGCCATCGCCCCACTTCTGCTTGGGGAAAAGCCGACATCGCAAATGGCGATATTGCGTCGGCTTTGATAGCCGAGTCGCCATTACTATGCTGGATTTTCGCATTACCACCGCCCTTCCAGGCTTCACCTCGAGGGCGAAATATCGCCAGATTGTCTCATGGCTTCGCATGCTAGAGGTGTGGGGTAGCAGAGCCATGGAGGACGAGGTCCGATTCAACGAGATCGGGTATATGAGTTTCGTAAACAGTTGGATCATCCGGCGTGAAAATGTGACTGAGAGCATTGGGGAAGGCACGATGGCATACCGATATCGAAAGGACGCGGGTTAGTCATCGAGATCTTCGGAGCCTGAGGCATCAAGGCAGAACATCAGGCAGCAATCAGATAGTGAGAGAAAGTAAAGTCACATAGGAGAACCTACGTTTCAAGGAATAAAAGAGTATTACGATTTGCGGCGGGAAGTGTCAAGCATCACCACTCAAAGCTCATCGGAATCATGTCGGGCCGAAGATGACGTCGCGGTCTCGGCCTCCAACTGGCACCGAACAGCGTACCTACATCTCCACAAAATCTGGGGTCCGTCCCCCTTAGCTCACGGACGAACATACCTTAGATCATGGATCCTTTCTCTGATAGGGCATTTGCATATCTAATGCGGGTGCGCGGAAGCAGTGGGATGGGTGGCGTGCCTCGGCCGAGAATCGATGAACCATGACGACAACCATATCGGACAATTTCTATGACCGCGAACAAAGGGTCGTTTGTAATGCCGATGCGCGAGGAAGGTGTAGGTAGGAGATATCGGGGAAATATATTCTGTTCAACCATGTTCACTTTTGTGCTAAGTATATCTTTGCTCTATCCCTCGACTTTGTATTCATCTATCAAATATCAGATTGGTGCATGGCATTCATAGCTCTTTCTATATTTCTCCTGTCAACGTCTTTTCTACACTCTTGCTACACATCCCCATTATGGCCGGAGTATCAGTGGAAAGAGATGGATTCACACGAAGCGAAACGGGAAGAACAACGTACTTCCCGGACGGATTGGCAGCACCGGTAAGGTCGCCGGCAAGGCATTCAGGACAGACGCTTGGAGACGCTCAGCACCCTGAGAGCTCAAGATTCTCCGAAGAGTTCGAGAAGAGGAGTCTAGATGACAAGTCGTCACTGGACTCCAGTCGCCCAGACCTCCATCGCTCCACGAGCTCCACGAGCAGTAGCACCATCGCCACAGAGCCCAACATCACAGATAGCCGCCACGCAAGTCGACACACCTCCCACATCTCCCACATCCACTCCAACCGCAACACCACCACCACCCCCTCCGACATCGAAAAACAGCCCAACGACACCCCAGCATCCCAAGCACGCGACCCCAACATAGTGGAGTGGGACGGTCCCCATGATCCAGAGAACCCCCAAAACTTCCCCACCTGGCGCAAATGGCTCATAACCATGACGCTCGGCCTCGTAACCTTCTGCATAACCTTCGCGTCCTCCGTCTTCAGCACCGCGACCCAAGCCACATCGCTCTACTTCTCCGTCTCCAACGAAGTGATGATCTTGGGCACCTCTCTCTTCGTGCTCGGCTTCGCCGTCGGGCCCATAATCTGGGGCCCGCTGTCCGAGCTCTACGGCCGCAAGTACCCGCTCTTCATTGGCTTCATCATCTTCGCCATCTTCCAGATCCCCGTCGCCGTGGCGCAGAACTTGGAGACGGTGCTCGTGTGCCGCTTTCTTGGTGGCACGTTTGGCTCTGCGCCGTTGGGAATTGTGGGCGGCCAGTTGACGGATTTCTGGGGCCCGTTGGATAGGGGCGTGGCTATGGTGACGTTCGCGGGCGCGACGTTCCTTGGCCCTGTATTCGGGCCTATCGTCGGAAGTTTCGTCACTGAGTCGTATCTGGGGTGGCGCTGGACTGCGTGGTTGACGGCTATAATGGCGTTCGCGTTTGGCATTGTCGGGTTCTTCGTCGTGCCGGAGACGTACGCCCCGGTTCTGCTTTCCCGACGCGCGGCCAAGCTGAGGTTCGAGACGAAGAATTGGGGACTGCATGCCAGGGCTGAGGAACAGCAAGTCGATATGCGGAATATTGCGCAGAAGTTCCTGTTTAGGCCGTTCGAGATGCTGCTTAAGGAGCCGATTCTGGATCTCGTCACGCTGTATATGGCGCTCATTTACGGGATTTTGTACCTGTTTTTCGAGGCGTATCCCATCGCTTTTGCGGAGCAACGAGGCTGGAGTCCAGGTCTGGCCGCTCTACCCTTCCTCGGTATTATCATCGGCGTGCTGCTCGGTGGCGGCATTATCATCTTCACGACTAAGACGCGCTTCCGTAGAAAACTGGAGAAGCACGGTCAAGTGGTTCCCGAAGAGCGACTTATTCCTATGATTATCGGAGGCTTCTTGTTTCCGAGTGGGATGTTCTGGTTCGCGTGGACGAGTAATCCTGGGATTCACTGGGCGCCGCAGGTCCTCGCTGGTATACCGATTGGAGCTGGTGTGTTGATGATATTCTTGCAAGGGCTGAATTATATCATCGACTGCTACGTCATGTATGCGAACTCGGCGATCGCGGCGAATACGTTCTTGAGGAGTGGATTTGGGGCTGGCTTCCCGCTTTTTGCTACGGCTATGTGAGTTCCCTGTTGTTCTTAAAGTTGGGGAAGAGTCATTGCTAACGAGAATATAGGTATCATACACTCGGTGTCGACTGGGCTACGAGCTTGCTGGGCTTCCTCACTGCGGCCCTGTTCCCGGTGCCGATTCTGTTCTTCTTCTATGGTAAGAAGATCAGAGGGATGTCGAGGTTTTCTCCTACTGGGCAATAGAGGGCCTGCGATAATGAAAGTGTCATGGATTGCAGAAGGACATTAGCAATGTGAATATTTGGAAGCGTTCAAGCGATAGTCTTTTGAGATAATAGTGTACTTGGAAAACGCAAAGTTCCATGAAAGTATATGAGTATATATATCAAACATACTGTCTACAGCCCAACTACGCCCAAACACCTCGAAACGCATCATCTCCACCATAACGCCTCGAAATCCACCCACATTACGCACTCCCCGCAACCTCTCCAAACCACTGCCTCAACGCCCCAGCCAGTACGCCCGGCAACTCCCTCACATCCCTAACAACAAGATAATACCTAAAAGGAAATCTGTCCATATACTTCCACCTCGTTATCTTTCCGTCTACAATCTCCACATCAACCATATCCATAATACTCGATTTCTTCGACTTCGGCGGCTGGCTCGCCCTGTCTCCACCCTCACTTCCCTGTTGGCTTGGCCCTGCCGGCGAAGGCGGAGTGGCGGAATCATCGATGATGATGAAAACAATCATGACGCGCTCCTCCTGCGCCCTCCGTACGAGCCGTTGAACTTCCTCACGCCCATCATGGTGCCCATCAGAGACAATGAGCATCAACTGCCAAAGGTCCTCGCCCGCAGATGTAGAGCCTTTGCGGCGCGCCTCGGCGAAGAGCTCTAAACTCTCCTTCATCAAGCTGCGCACGTCTGTCTTGCCGGCCGCAAAGCCGAATTGCTCAAACACCTTGACGCCCGCCTCTCCGGTAAATGGCTTATCGAATTCATGCGCGACGTTGACGTCCTCTCCGAAGCCGACTACGCTGACTTCGCCCACTTCCAGCATAGCAAGAGACCGCGTGACGAGTGTGAGCGTCTTGAGAGCGAGATTCGCGGCGCCGGAATCAGACATAGATTTGGAGTCGTCGAGGGCGATCATGACTTGGTAGCTTCGCTTGCTGGGCTGCGAGCGACGGAGCCAGATCTTGTCGCGCTTGTAGCCGGACGCGATGTACGGGATGATGCGCTTGAGGTTGAGGCGCTTGCCGGTGCGGAAGTCGCCGCGGAGCTTGGTGGCGAGCGTTGGTGCGAGGATGAGGCGGAGGGATTCGGTGAGTTGTTGAGAGAGTGAGTGTGTGGTGGCTTCGTGAGAGAGCCAGAGGGCGCGAGCGGATTCTGGCGTCATGGCCGTGGACGAGAGGTGCGTGAGCTCGAGCTGGGTTTCGACCTCGTCAACGGAAGAGGTTTCTGAGAGTTCTTCGTCGAGAGACATGGCGTCGTTCATCTCAGCGTCTTCTTGGTGGCTGGATGGCTTTTGCTCGCCAATGAAGGCTTGCGGTTGACCCTCAGTCGTAGATGGCTGCTTTTGTTGTTGATCCGGTTTTTCCGGCTCAGCATCCTGCATGTCGGCGTCTCCTCCATCGACCTGGGGTTCTTCGTCCTGGTCCTCTGGGCGAGTAGGCATCTTCTTCTCTTCATCTACAGCCATTGCCATGTCTTGATCTAGAGCCTTGGCCTCCTCCTCTGTAGCAGTACCCATAGCTTGCGTATCGGCCTGCGTCTCGTCGTTCGGAAGATGCTCAAAGTCGGCATCGGCCATGTCGATCTCCTTGTCCATTTGCTGCGCCTGGCTCTCATCCATCTGACGAGCTTCAGAGATCTGCTTCTGCTGATTGTACCACCGCTCTAGCACGTCACCCAGCTTCTTGAACGACTGCGTCTGAGTAGACTCTTCCGGTTCTTCCCCGCGCCCACCAGCGTCTTGTTGCTTTGTCTGGCCGAGCGTACCGTCTTTAGCGCTCGTCTCCTGCCTGTTCTCCGATGATTCGCCCTCTTCGCCCTCATCCTGATTGGCTGCGCTAGCGGAAGCCTGCTCTTGCTGGTTTTTATGTGCGTTCTCGTTGGCTTCCGCACCAGTACCAGATTCTGCGTTCGGATCTGCTTCATTATCTTTGGACTCGTGAGGTTCGTCTTCGGGTGCGTTTTGATCAGGCAAAGGAACTGCGTCCTCTTCGACAACGGGTTCTTGCTCATCGTCTGCTTCTTCGCCATCTTCGTCCTTCTGTTGCTCTTGCTGATCTTCTTCCATGTAGTCTGTCGTCTCTTCCTGCGCCTCGTCCTGATCCTGACCTATGTCCCCGTCCACGGTGTCAGGTTCAGGTGGTGCTCCTGCATCCCGCTCGTCCTCGGGAAGGTCATCGCCCATGTCCATATCGCCAAGATCGTCATCTTCCTTATCTCCTTGGTCGCCATCTAGATTCAAATCATCAGGAAGGTCGAGCTTCTCCTCTTCTTGTGCATAAGGATCCATCTGCTCAGGCTCACCCATACCAACATCTTGATCTTGACCCTCCTCGTCCTCAGACATCTCCTCGTCATCCTCCGGCACTGTCTCCTGATCCTTGGTTTCGCCCTCCTTTTCATTCTTCTCTTTCTGCTCAGCAGCAACTTGCTCCTCGTTATTCTCAGCGCCAAGATCTTGCTTGCCCTCTTTATCCTTCAAATCATCCTCTTTACCACCTTCATCCCACATCTTCTCATCGACAGCACTCGGCCCGAGGTCGTCGACACTGCCGACTTCACTCTGTGCATCTTCGTCACCCTCCTCGGCATCGCTACCTTGGTCCTCTTTTTCGGCAGCTTCGCCGGTCTCGCCCTCCATCTCTTGGTCGCCCATGTCGACAGCGTCGTCTTGGTCTTCGATGCTGCCCTCACGTTCGCCACTCTGCTCCTGCGCCAGTTCTTCCAAGTTTTCGTCGTCTTCGATGTCCTTCGAGATGTCTTCAGCGCCTTCGCCTTCGCCCAAACCTGTGCCAGATTCGAGCTTCTCGTCTTTGCCAGGCTGTTGGTCAGCCGATTTCTCTGGTGGCTGACAGAAGCCTTGGGTACCAATCTGGATGAATGACTTCGACAACCGTTGAAGAAGCCTGGTCGTTGCGCTGTGAAGTGCATCGAATCGCCTGACAAGGTAGCTATGTGCGGCATTGTATTGGTCAAGGACGGATCGGACGACTGTAAAGAAAGCCGCGATAGCTCCAAGATGCTCGCTCTCGTGAAGATATTGTGTCTTCTTCATAATGGAGTCCAGAGCACCTGCTACCTGCGTAGAGTGCATGGCGTTGATAGCAGCGGAAAGGACCTGCTCTTCCTTGGCCAGCCAGGCGACGTCGTCCGTCGATGTGGGCAGATCCTTGAAAGCCGCTTCTACATCCTGCATCGAACCTAGCATCATGTCCAGGACCCCGAAGACTTCTGTGGAGTACGTCTCCACCGCAACACGAAAGCCTTGATCGATATGCGCAACCTGCTGGGTGGGAAATTCGAGGATGAACGGCCTGATGTGGTTGATGATTGTCCTGGAGATGGGGAATCGTTCGACCAGAGCTTCAAAGTCGACTCGGAAGGCGGTCAACTGAACTTGTATGGAAGTCTCCAGGGTATGGTGGGCTTCAGACCAAACATTTCGGGGCAGGATGGGAAGCTGGTCAAAGGTATCGGCTAGCTCACGGAATTGCGATCCCCAGCGGCGTAAACTCGAGATTACTTCGTCCACCTCGTCGGTCTGGCCAAGCTTCGCTTGCACGGCCACAATATCTGCTCCAGTGTCGAGCATCGTGGAGAGCCAAGATAGGCTGGATTGCAAACTGGCGGTGGCTTCTCGCTTCTCATCCGAGATACTGGCAAGCGACGCTTTGCTCAGAGCACAAAGACTGCCGATCTTGGACATCGGCACTTGTACCTCCTGCAGAGCCTGAGTAGCCTTGCTAAGCGCTAACCGCTGTCGTATTGTAGCATGAAGCAAGCCTTCAAGGTACCCAATGCTTCTTGAGACGTCGTTCGCCGTAAGGTCTCCCGAGTGCTCTCTCGTCACATCGCGCACTTGCGGCATGATACTGAGCACCTTGTGCAGATGATAGGTCGCGCTCTGTCCGATTCCACCGTCGAGAGATAGGGTTGAAATGCTCGCGAGGATTGCTGATAGTCCATCTTGTCTGGCCAGAACATCGCTACTCAGGTTCGACTTGATGCCCATCTGGCGAAGCTCTTTCATCGTATCGGCGTAGACTTTGCGCTTCCTAGCTTTCAGATGTTGAACAGTTTCCTTGTTCTCTTCGGTGAGCGTCGTGGGTGTGGCCTTCTGTAGCTCGGTGATCGAAGCTTCGAGGTCAGATATGAAGCTTGCGATATAGGCTGCACCGTCGACACTTTCGGTAGCTGGTATCGACATCTTCCGCATCAAGGAGACTGTGACATCGAGATTCTTGAATCGAGTCGGGCGTTGGTTCCATTCTGGAATCAGAGCGTTGCAGCTTTCTAGCGCTGAAGACGATACTGCAATGCTCACTTCGGGCATCTGAGCATCGGTGACAGAGACGATTTCCTCGGGGGGGCCGCCCTTGTATATAATGCCCACTGGTTGATTGAGCAGCGCTCGGAACTTGCGCACCAACTTCGACAGCTTGCGATGTGATGTCTTTGCACTCTGCTTGAGAGCCTCAATGTTTGTATCTTTCCAGCTAGCGAGCTTGATGGCATTGCCAATCTCCTTCTCAAGGGCGGCTCTTCCTTTGACGATTGCCTCATGGACTGGCTTCTGTAGGCGTGTGAAGTAAGCGATGAAGTTGTCGAGTGCCTTGTGGATGGCGTGGAAAGCCGAGTCGTCTTGTGCGCGCATCGCAATATGTGCTCGGAGTTGCTGAAGCAGTGCAATGCGCTGTTCATACTGGCCAAGGGTGGTGCTAGTGAAGAAGCCTTCAAGCGTCTTAAGTAGTTCTTTCGCATGCAATCGCATAGCACCCTCGTCCTCAATGGATTCTGAAGCGGCAATTATTGTCTCATAAGCAAAGAAGAACCAGCTCTTAGCCTCATCTTGGCACTTATCAACCTCGATGTCGAACAGTCGCGCCCAAGTGGTCAATTCTAGTTGACGCCAGCTGACAAGGAGCTTGGTGAGGTCATCGAATAGGTTCGTAGTGCTATACTCGCGGCTCGCGACACATCCCCATTCGTACATGTAACCATGCAGTTTCTCCGCCTTCGTGATGAGCTTGGCGATCGGGTCAACGTGGCGAAACTCAAGTGCCTCATCGCATGTGCGAAGAACCTCGGACAAAGTCGCGTGCTCCGGCCATATCTGTCGAATTTGTCTGTATCGGGACTGGGTACGGTGGACTAACGCAATGAGGCGTTTCGCTTCAACCAAATTGGCATCGAAGTAGAAGTTGTAAGCCTTGCCTGTCCCAGACGAGATGAGATCATCAGATTTCTTCTCAAGCGCGAGATAAATGGCGGGGAGGGCACTTTGATGCTGGGTACCGTGGGCTTCACCCGCACCCAACCGATTGAACTCTTTGGCGCCCCACGCCAGAAGCCTCTTAATTGCCGTGGGTCCGTCTGAGTCGCTAGTGAAAAGCTCTGCATGAATTTCGGCAACCCTGACTGCATGCTCTTTCGACGTCGACAATGCATCTGGCTGTGACTCGTTCTCATTCTCGTAATCCGGGAACAGCGATGGATCCTCCTCGTCGTTATCCTCCTCTCCACGGTAGGTGTAGAGACTCGTATTCTTCGCCTCCTTTTCTTGATCCTGTAGGAGCTTCGTCTTCCAATCGGCGTAGAACGAGGAGAATATGTTGTTGAGCAGCATTCGGCTCTTCGGTTGAGTAAGGCAGGGTGCGTCAACAGCCTTGATGAGGGCCAGTAAGAGAAGAGTGTGCCACCGCAAGTCCACCACATGGCTTGACGCAAGCTCTTGTTCACAGATTTGCAGTAGCTTCTCCGAGCTGGCGTCGGGACCGGACAGGCCCATGAAAGGGGTCTGCTGCGAAATATACTGCAGGCTCCGGCCGATATCAGTCATCCCTTCTTGTTCTCGAGCACCTAGAGTGAGGCCAATGCTCAGACAGACGAGAAAACCAACGGCAGGTGCGGTGATATCATCGTAGTTCCGGTAGCCCTCGACTAACCTTTTGATGATGTGCGATATATTTTGCTGAAGCGTAGCCTCCCTGCAGGCCTCCCACATCGTCATTTTGCCAGAAGTCAAGGGTTGAACGACGCTCAGAAGGTTCGAAAATTCACCCTGGAGTGTATCTAGCTCCGATATCTGAGGTCGGGCAATGGCTGGAACGAGTGGCTCCTTCCCCATTTCGCGGATAGCAGTTTCCGTTTGCCGGACCCGAAAGCTTGTCTCCTGGCCTGCATATTCGATTTGAAAAGTACGCTCAGCTTGCAGCTTGAACTGTAGGGTCGTTTTCAGGGTGCCAAACAGCGTTCGTTCTACCAATGGTCGGAGTGCTGGATCATGGGGGTAATTCGGGATATACAGGGTGAGTCCAGCCAGGCCTAGACTAAACCATGCGCGGAAGTCCGTTGACGGCGTAGAATCTGCGTACCTGAAGCACTCTTTCAGGGAATCTTCAAGGGCATACCGGTACTGGTCTGGCAACTGGCCCTGGATCTGCACTGAGGTCCCAGTGGGAGGCGCGCAGAGTAAGTCAGAATGAGACGCATATAGGTCGTCGAGGAGAGTGCTATGCAGTTTCCAAAGAGCCAGACCGGAGGCGCTGGCTATTGAGTCAGAGTCCAGTATGATTTGCTGGGCAAGGACGCGCATTTCCACTTCAAATCGGTCCAGTTGGCTGAGAGGCACCTCGTCAGCTTCGTGTAATTTGCCAAGCAGAGCCGCATGAAAACGTCCACGGAGGACCATCTCCTGGCCCGTTCCCTTCAAAAGCCCTACATGGCCATAAAGCTGAGCGAATCGCTCCGCCGGTCGATCGATCGTCACCGAATCTGATGCTTTGGTAGGCCTACGCGCAAGCAAAGAAGCTCGAGCTCGAGACAGTGACAGCTTGTCCTTAGTAATCTTGTCGCTTGGAACGAGATCGACAAACTGGCAAAGCCCTTCGAACTCATCCTCAAAGTAAGGAGCGGTCTCCTCGTCTTCTTCGCCTATACTAGACTCAAGTTCTCGGACAGAAGTCTCGAGCGCCTGCATCATATTAGCCATTACACTACGCAGAAACGGTATATTACGACTCACCAACAGTAACTCGTTAGCGCCCACATCATCCCTCCTAACCAGCTCCAGTGAACTCGAGAAGCGCTCCCTAATCTGCACCATCTCATCGATCTTTAAAGCAGACTTCCACATGAAAGCATCCAATCTATCGGCTAGACTTTCCAGGGTCAAGACCGCAGAGAGGTGGCGTTCCGTCTTCGGTGTAAGCGGTCTAAAGTGTCGCCATATACGTTCCATGCCCAGACCAGACGTGAGTTGAACTTCGGACCTCAGACCATCAAGCTCCGCGTAAGTGGTGGCCCACAAAGTGTCATTCGCTTTCCGCCTCTTATCGTTCTGTTCCAGAGATTTTGCGGACAGCTCCGCCGTCTGCAGTGCTTCTGTGAGGATCTGCATGTACGTTTGAAACGTTGCTCTGTCAAAGCTCGTGCCCGCAGCCATGGCCAAGAATTCCCTCAAGACAAGTCGTAGGTCCAGGGTGCTCACTTCATGCTCTGGTTCCTCCGTAGTCTTGACGAGTGCCCGCCATAAAGACCACAGAAACTGGGGCAGCTTCTGCTTCTCCTTCCTCTTCGCAAACTTGGCATCTGGCAAGGCTTGAAGCAGATTCCGCATCTGGAACAAATCTAGCTTGGTTTCGAACAATCTAGCATCGCTAGCGTACAAGTTCATGCTGCCAGTGCCATAGTAGAGCTCAACTTCGTTGAGAAGCGGGTGATGAGGGAAGAATCTGCTGTCGGTGGGGCTACTTTGGAAACGCTGATGCCTACGGCATTTTGCCCAGCTGTTGCGCAGGAAGTCGATATGAGCTTCCACCTGAACCTGGGGCTGGGGTGGAGACAACAAGCCTTGCGATGTCTGCACCATGAAGCTCTCCAGTAAGGGATCGCTGATATTCAGTATATTTTCGACGCGCATCTGCGCGGTGGATTCTTGATATTGCGTGGCGCACACCTCCCGGAAGCCGTACATGGTAGAGTCCAGGGTGTAGTCAGGCAGCTTAACATCGCTAGGAACGTTCTCTTGGCCATCTCCAAGGAGGCATATTTCGATGGCACGATTCCTCATCGCACGAGACAGCTCCCCGTACCTTGGATCCACAGTCATGAAGATTCTGAAGTTCGGATGTGGCTTGACGATCCTAGCCTCACCATCGGCAGTAGAATGTTCATTGACACTGAGAAAACCATTTGGTTCGAGCAGAGAATTGAGGCGATCGAGCACCGCAGAGCTGCAGAGGTTCGCATTGTCCAGGATAAGCCATCTTCCTTGCTCGAGAGCCTGGATGAGGATGCCATCAACCCACTGGAAACGTGCACCGTCGATCTGCGTAGGAGCATCGACAAAGCTCTGGATTTCCTTTTTCAGCTCTAGAATTTCGGGATCAAGCACAAGCTTTGGCATGTCAACCTCCGGAATTTCGCGCTGAGTCCACGTCGCACTCACTTTCTTAGTGAATGTCTCGTCTTCGTGATCAGTGACTGCATGCGCAGCTTCGTAGTTGACGATCAATTCGAAAAAGTGTAGAACATCATGGACTGCAGTATCAGAGTCTTTGACAAGCCGTTCAAGCAACACAGCGTATGCGTCCGGCCGGTTTGCCGTTGCCAATCTCTGGCGGACAAGGCTCTCTACCTTTGCAAGAACGTGGCGAACCGCTCTTGTAGGGTCAACCTGTTCGTATCCTCCGACCAAATCCATAGCGTCGACATCTGCGTTCATCGAAAAGGTTACCAGTTTCTCTCCAGCAAGAGAGCCAAGCTGGTTCAGTAGGGCAGTTTTGCCAGACCCGGAGGCCCCCACTAGGATGACGGGCCATTTCTGTTGCACGCTGACGATAAGAGCCTCCATGGCGCCGAGTTGAGCCGTTTGCAGGGGTGTGACGTGGGCTGGTGTGGTGACGGTTGGATTCCGATCCAAAAGCCCTACGCCGACTTGTAGCACCGCCAAGTTCATGTTGTGATAGAGCGTTATGCGAGGATCGTGAGTGCCGTATGTCGCTTCGAATAGATTCACGAGCCGGCGACGATCCGCTTCTGTTCGAAATCGCTGGACGAAAATGGTGTCGAGGAAGTCTCTGGGTGCTACTGTGGGTTTACCTGGGCGTGCAGGAACGTACGGTTTGATCAATTGCAACCAACGGAGCGTATCGCGCAAATTGAACTCCCATGGCGCACCAAGAGCACCGAAGCTGCGTTGATCGACAACTTGTTTGTCAAGCTCCGCCACAAAGCCAATCAGCTTGTTGACTTCGTCTTCTGCAACTGTTGGGAAGACTTTCGAGCAGATGAGCGAGAGATCCTCAGGGCGGAATATGTCGGCGTAAACGACTGTGAAGCGGTTGACAAACGAAGCCGGTAGCCCTTTCCTGCCGCCGCCTTGGTGATGAGGGTTCTGCGCAGCGAAGACTCGGAAATCCGGATGCTTGTGGAATGTATGATCCAGCTCAGAGATGTATACTTCTCCACGGTGATCGAGAACGGCATTAAGACCTTCCAAAATGGACTGGGAGGCCAAATTCATTTCATCCAGCAGAACCCAGTCGCCATTCTTCATAGCTCGAAGGAACGGCGCATCCCGCCATGCGAATGTACCTGCCTGTCCATTTTCTACCGGAACGTCGGATCCGAAAAGATCCATCAAATCCGTCTGCTCTGATAAATTGAGTCGAGTAAGCGGCTTGTTTATGGCTCTGGCGAGCGCAGTGATGAGTGTAGTCTTGCCAACACCAGGATTGCCCTCGAGGAGGATAGGCTTTGGTAATTGCATCGCACGGACGACTCTCATGGCATTCGATCGAGTGGTTGGCGCCTCGAGGGAGAAGCTAGCGTCATCAGCCGAGCTGCCTGGGAACCGTGGTATCGAGAAAGCCCCAACTCGTAGGACGTGCTCATCGGCGACAACGTTGATAGCTCCTAAGTACAATGGCGCAATGTCGGTACCTAAGAGCTTGCTGAGGTGGTGCAAGCAAGTTTTCCTTTCCTCCTCTATGGCGGCGGAAGAGATGGCCAGTAAGCCGGCCGGATTCGCCCCCAGCGTATCAATAAAGACCATCGCCGCACCATGTACAATACCGAACAACGAGTCTTCGTGCGTCGAATTGTTAATGAAGGTGACCCAAGCCAGGGTATCGCGAATCGAGATGGAAGAGGCCGCGGATGTATTGTACTTCTCATTGAACCATTGCGAAAAGGAGACGATAGAACCCGCATAACGCGTGGCACTTGGCTTGAGCTTTGCTTGCACGATCTGAAGAATATCGTCCTCGTCGGACAGTGCTGGTACCCATATTTCAGTAAAGCGATTACGGAGCGCAGGCGACAGCTCTTTCTTGCCATAATCGCCGCCAGGGTTCATCGTAGCCAGGAATTGAAATCCATCAGCAGCAGAGATCAAAGGATCTGTCGGCCCCTTCTCAGCGAGAAGCAGGGTTCTAGACGGCTCAAGAACGCTATTGAGCCGCTCTAGCACAGAATCATCTGCAAGCGATATCTCGTCCAGAAGGAAGAACTGGCCTGTTTTCATCGCATGAACAAGGCTACCATCAGCCCATCCGAACAATGACGCAGCCTTGATCCTGTTCGCCTGGATCTCTTCGCGATGGGCTGGGTGTATACAGTCCCGTTTCGTTGGCTCAAGCTTGTCGTATCGTTCCAGCAATTGAGGCAAATCCAGGCCATCCGAGTCCATGCCGTCTGGGAGGTTTCGCAGGACGGAGATAAGTTGCCTACGAAGCAGATCCTCCAGTACTGCTCTATTGCGGATCGGTCGTTGTGCCCCAATAAGATCACCAGTCTCAGTATTCTGGTGGGCGTTCAGGGTATGCAGTTCTTTCCCCAGAGCCTTGGCAAGCATCTGACAGACTGTGGTCTTGCCGCAGCCTGTCTCTCCGACTAACAAGACGGGCTCGTTATTGCGGAGGGCACGAGCAACAAGCACGTATAATCGTCGCATTGCGCGAGTCCATACTACGCCCGTAGCATCGCTGACCTTATCATCATACAGACCAATCTCAGGCGACGCTTCCTTGCCATACAACTGCTCCTCGTCCACAGTGACCCGTGCCCCACCCTTGCTAAAGACGGTCTCAATGACTTTCTTGACCGCGATTTGCTCCTCGTCTTTGCGTACACGTTCTGCTAGAAGCATGTATCCGTCTTTGGCGAGATCTTCGGTGCCGTAGGCCTTCTGCGAGTCGTCCTTTCGCTGCGCCCAACGGAAAAGATCTCGCAATGTTGCGAAGCTCTTCTGCTCGAATAGTCTGTTCTCTTGCCTCAAGGTTGATAGCTCGCGATAAACGCCGACAATTCTCCGACACCAGGACTCTGGGATTCTTGTGCGGCGTTCTAGGATCTCTGTCAACTCATCCACGGGGATGTCGTCAAAGTGTAGCTCAAGGAAACGGTTGCGGAACGCCCGGGATAAGACCTTGCGGCCACCGTATAGCCCGGCTGGATTTTGTGTCGCAAACAGCATGAAGTCTTCGTGAGGGCGTACAACCTCCTGTGTCTCGGGTATGAGAAGCTCGCGATTGTCGTCCAACAGTCGGTTGAGAGCTTCTAACACATCCGTAGGCGCCAAGTTCAATTCATCAAGGACAATCCAGTGCCCTTTCCGAAGCGCGTCGACAAGGATACCCTCTTGAAATACGAGCTTCCCGTCCGATCCGGATATATACGAGCCCAGGTACTCTTGCAAGTCAGTGTGCTCATGATTGTTGATGCGCACGAACTTGTTGCCTGAGCGTTTGGCGAGATACTCGATCATGCTGGTCTTGCCTGACGACGTTGGACCTTGGATAAGCACGGGATAGCGTCGGGTCGAAGCTGCGCGTATGAGGTTATTCATGTTCCGCTGGACAAAAGGCGTGATAATGTAGTGAGGCTGTTCCTCAACGTCGTAGGCGCCTTGCCGAAGCCAGTATTGCCCATAGCTCACGTAATTGCGGCCATCCTTGGGTTGCTGCAAATCCTTTCCAAGCTCGGTTTTGACCGCCTTCTTCTTCTCGGAACTCGTCTTATACCTCTTTTCGAAAAGATGGTGTTTAATGAGCGGTGCAACGAGATCCTCAGATGCTTTGCCAAGGAATGTAAGAAAGCTCATGTGGAAGCCTTCGTATAGCGCGCGACGTAACGTGCAAAGTGGCGCAATATCTCTCGCATAAGAGAGCGTCCGCGTCAGAGTTCTTAGGCTGAAGTGTGCTTTCTGATCGGCACCATCCACCAACATGTTTGCTTTGGCAAGCTCTTGGATAGCCAGATAGAGCTCTGTGACGTCCTCTGATTCACGGACCAGATCTTGGCTCGCTCCTTCAAGGTATTTCTTGACAATTTCCTGCAAGCTCTTCTTGTCCTTGTCTGGACTCTCAACGTAGAGTTCCGTGAATCGTGATCGAATGCCAGGTGGCAGATCTTTCTTACCAACGTCGGTCGCGGGGTTCATGGCCGCGAAGACGCGAAAGTTGGGGTGGGCAACCACTCGCTCAACGTTCCCAGTTTCCGTCAGCAGAATCGAGGGCGTGCCATCAGGGCCTCCACCAAGCAGGTCAGCCAGAGCTTCAAGAGTGTCTGAAGACGCAAGATTGATTTCGTCCAGCAGAACCCAGTCGCCGTTCCTTACGGCCTTGACGATGTTGCCCTCGAGGAAAGAGAACGCAAACGCTTCAGACCCGTTGGCCAGCTGTGCCTCAAGATGGTGCAAATCCATGGCAAATTTCTCCCATCGTGCCTTGGGGAAATTGGCAGGCAGTGAGTCGACCTTACGCTTCTTCTTGGGCTGACCATTCTCGGGGTCCGGAGATGACGGCTGGGACTCGTGTGCTTTCTTAGCCGCGTCGACCATCTTGAGTGCTTCTCGCCACAGCATGCAGACGCGCTTCCATTCTCCTTTCGCAGTCCGTTTGCCCAGCATCTCAATGAAACGCTGATTCTTCTTCCTCGAGAATGTGGTGTCGAAGAGATCGTCGAACTCATCCTTTAGTGGTATGACTAGACTGCGCACATTCACAGGCTTGTATCCACCGAGTAGATCGCCGCTTTCGCTCTGCTGAGAAAGGTTGAATGCAACTAGCTTTCGCCCGAGTTGGTCTGCCAAATATTGTATGCATGTTGTCTTGCCAGTACCTGTTTCGCCGACGAGCAGCAGTGGTTCTTGTCGATCAACGGCCACACCAACCTTCTCTAGTAGCCGAAGTGTGTAGCCATTAGTGGAAAATGGCCTGCCAGATGAATGACGCTTCGAGGTCTTGTGACGCTTGAGCTGAACCCGTCCGATTCGAATAGTTCCAGATGATGTGTGCTTAGCAGGCAGCTCGAGTTTTACGTCGCGGCTCTGTATTAAGTGATCCCGCCGTCGCGGATCAATTTGCAATTCCTGGGCAACGAAAGCCATCACCTGGATCTGTGCCTGCTCGCTGCGAAGGCTGCCGGCAAAGCAGTCGGACGCCTCCACAAAGATGTCGTCTTTCTGCTTTTGGCCAGATGCTGCGGCATGAGACAAGCACGCAGCTATCCTATCGCACCACTTCAACAAGTCTCGAGGTGTCAGTGCTCGTAGCGATGTACCGCTCTCCGAGGAGAATTTCGTATCAGCATACAGGCACATCAGGCGTGCGTACACTTTCATGAGTGTAGGAACATACTCCCGCAGTGCAGGATATTTGGCTTGCACAATGTGCTCAAGTTCCTTGATATCAGGCATTTTAATGTCGATGGAAGTCCAGAACCGGTGTCCGATCATATTTTGTCGTGGTACGATCTCTCGGCCTGTTGGATTCATTGTCGTCCGCATCGTAGCAATTATACGGAAGCCCCGTGCAGCTCGCACCATCTCTGCCCTGCTGGGGATGAGTAGTTCTCCGCGCTCAATGAGGGGTAGCAGAGTGCTGATGACTTCGTTTGGCGCTCGGTCGAGGTCCTCGATGAATATCCACCTGCCTTCCTTCACTGCAGTCGTGAGGACACCGGGCCGCCAGCTGAATGTTCCGGGCTTTGCGCCAGTCGCGTACATGCCGATCAGGAGTTTTGCATCGCTCTGTTCGTTAAGATGAAGAGTCACCATAGATTCGAGCTTGTTCAACTGCCATGCAAAGTGGCGAGTGAGAAGGGTCTTCCCGGAACCAGCCAGCCCGGTAAGCAAAAGTGGACTCGAATGTAGTAGTCCACGAGCAATTCTCTGTAGATTGGACTCAGTGGTTGGTGTAAAGATGAGCTTCGACGGCGAGTCCTGCAATGGAGGTCCATCCAAACGTGGTAGAAGTATGCCAGCGATATTGACGGAATATGGCGAAAGGCGCTCAAAGGTAGTTCTTGGGCTCTGTCCATCCCGTGCCTGAGCATTTGCTGTGTACTTTTGGTGCAGGTCTTCCCAGCGCTTTTCCTCCCATAGCGATAGGAAGCGGTAATCGATCGTCTTGCCTTCCCAAGGCCCCTGAACCTCTCCCTTCTCTTCTCCTATCCGACCCACATGTCTCTTGAGCATCAACTGCGTTGCATGATCTGCAGCGTGCAGGTACAGACAGAAAGTCCGGACAGCAAGGTAACGCACGCATCTGCTCGGGTGAATTAACAGATTCTGCAAGTAGAGTGGATGGACATGTTTGCTGAAGGTGCGACAATCGAAGCTGAATAGTCGAAAAAGTCCAAGTAAGCTTCCGAGTAACTCTGACTCTTCTCTCTCGCGCTCGTTCTTTAGATCTGAAGTTGAAATGGACGGCTGAATGGATTCAGCAAGAAATCGCTCCGCGTGCTCGGCGAGGTGAGGCGCCAATGGTAATATTTTCGCAAAAGCCGTCAATTTGGCTTCAGCTTCGCCTTTTGACGCAATCCATCTTGCGCAAACCTCCACAAACAGGTCTGGGTACTGTACGAAGAGTTCATCTGTACGCTTCAGCGCCTCAGCGGCCAGCCAATCATAATCGACCATTTCAGCGGTCGATTCCGTGTCGTGAGAGTTCATCCTTGGGGCGTCTTCCCATAATGTCGACGCGTGACTAGAGGCAGAGGCTGCTTCTCGACAGGTAGCCCGATCGCCGGGGCCGTTTCCTGGAAATCGTTCGGGTGCTTGTTGTAGAGATTCGCCGCACGAACTTTTCTGATGGAACCCAACTTTTGCGCCAAGCCGCTAACCCAATCGCGTAGCTACCGCTCCGCAAAACTGAGAATCTCGAGATGCAGCAACGCGAGCCATCACGGTCACTCCCTCTGTCCCCACCCACGCTGTTCACACCACGATGTCGGTCCCCGTATCCCGCGCATTCGGACGCTGCATCTGCAGATCGTCATCATACGTCCGCCCGGCCACAGCCTCCCTCGCACAACAACGGACATCGAGGAGATGGGCATCGACTGATGCTGCGGCGCCTACCAACCCAAAGATTGCGACAATTGTGGATCAAATAAGTCAATTGACTCTATTGGAGACGGCAGATTTGGTGTCAACATTGAAGGTATGGCGCTCCACGCCTCTACAATGCCTATAAAGACCTGGATGATCGAGGCCGGCGATGCTTGTGGCTCTCAATTGCACGTCTCGAGGGCTCGATGGCTGTTCTACCACCCTGTTAAATCGTTCCGCTAATACACTTGCCTCTAGACCCGCCTAAACATCCCCGACATGCCCATGGGCGGCTTCGTCGCCGCCGGCGCCGGTCCAGCCGCAGCAGCAGCCCCCGTCGAAGAAGAAGAAGCCGCACCCGCCGCCGCAGAAAAGACGCTGTTCAACCTCAAACTCGAGAAATTCGACGCCGCTTCGAAACCAAAGGTCATCAAAGAGATTAAGGCCATGCTAGGATTGTCGTTGGTAGACAGCAAGAAGTTTGTGGAAAGCGTGCCGAAGACAATGAAGGAAGGCGTGCCGAAGGAGGAGGCCGAGAAGATCGTGGAGACGCTGAAAGCGCTGGGGGCGACTGCTGTCATGGAATAGATCCGGTCATACAATCACAGCGAATGGAACGAATACTGTCTGGTATAGAGGGGTCTAGGCCAGCGGTAGAGAGGAAGGGGCGGATGTCGCATGCTGCATGAAGTGGAGACGACCTGTACTATACCAAGCATTTCGCTTGTACAGATAAGAAATGAGCTTCTCAAATGTATTCAATACGCACACGCCAATATCAAGTCCCAGTGGTATCATCCACCCAAAACGCCCCTCAAGGAGTCACAAACTCCACAACCCAACGCCTAGCAATGCACTCCACCTTTCCTTCCCTCCTCTTAACCCTCCAACAACTCCGAAACCCCTCAATCACTCGGCTCCCCTCCCTCTCGCTCAACGGCCCCTAGCCAAAAGCAATACCCTGCCGCCTCTCCAGTACATCCTCACTTCCCCCCAACACATCATCCTCATCAACACTACTCCCCTCCTCCCACAGCTTCTCCATCTCCTCTTCCCCCTCCCCAGGCACCGCCCAAATACTCTCCCTCAACCTCTTGTGCCTCTCGCGATCCTCCTCAATCCTCTGCTCAATCTGTCTCTTATCCAACCTCGCACTCCCATTCCTCGTCGCTCTCGCTCCACTCTCCTCAACAAACGGATGACTCCCCACATCTCTACTCTTCAGCACAGCCTCCAGCTCCTCCACCGTCTCCTTCATCAATATATCCTTGGTCTGCAGCGCCAGCAACACTTTCCTCACCACCCGCACATTCGCGGCTCCGCTGCCATCGCCGGGGACGACGGCTTCTACGACGCGTAGTATGTCGCGCTGCATCATGCGCACGAATTCGACGGCGCCTTCCTTGTTGGCCATTTCGCACAGGCATTCGATGAAGAACATGATGTTGGCACGGTTGTTCATGCTGTTGCGCTCGAGCTGCTCGAGGATGCAGGAGTGCAGGTCTTCGTCCATTTCGCGGTTTTTGAGGGCGAAGACGGCGGCTTTGGTGAGGGAGGTGTGCGAGGCGGAGAGGTGCGAGAGGAGCGTTGTGAAGCGCATGCGCACTTCGAAGGGGTCCATCATGGGCGTGGTCGAGGTTGGACGAGGGTATTTTGGGGTCGAGTATTGGAAGGCCGTTTACTGTGACGGTGTAGAGAGCTGAGAGAAGCTGGTGGAGGACTGCATAGGGAATGCGTTGGGAGGAAAGGTGGCCAAGGTGTGGGATGGTTTGGTGTGGAGCTTGGGTCGAGCTGCTTGGCCTGTGCGCTCGTGAACTTTTTGGTGGGGTCGGACTTTTTTGCTTTGACTCCTCAACGTTGCGACTAAACCACACCACACACCAGAAAAAGATACTCGACACATAGAAAACAAGATGGCAGCTTCGGAGGAATCCAAGGGTCTAACATTGACCGTGCTCGGCGCCGGTAAGTGGACTTCCACGACTCTTTCATCACCCCGCATAGCACACGAGACCAGATGTCTTGTAGCATTTGAGCGCGCAATGCTCAGCTACCTAAATATGTAGAAATAGTCACAGCTTCAAATGCCATGGCTCTCATAAAGACATCCCCCGTCCCTCTCCTACTTTACCAACTCGTCCCTCTACCCCTACCCAGCCCCATAAAACCCCACTAACACCTCCCCAGGCACAATGGGCATCGCCATAATGGGCGGCGTAATGTCCTCCCTCGCCAAATCCGCAACTCAATCCGCCCTCTCCTCCACCGCCGAGTCCTCTGCCTCCCCTGCCACCCCCAAAATATCGTCCTTTATAGCCTGCGACGCCTTCGCCCCCGCCGAAGCCACTGTCCGCAAGGCCCTCTCCCCTTACAACTTCCCCCTAACAACCCTCACAAACCAAAATCTGCGTGGCGTCGAACAAGGCGACATAATCCTCCTTTCCTGCAAACCGCACGTCTTCCGCACCATCCTCGGCGAGCCCGGCATGCGCGACGCCCTCCACGGCAAACTGCTCATCAGCATCCTCGCCGGCGTCACACAGTCGCAAATCGAGAATTTCCTCTACCCCGACGGTATGCCAGAGGGTGGATGCAGGGTCGTGCGTGTGATGCCCAACACGGCGAGTTTTGTAGGGGAGAGCATGAGCGTCATCCAGACTACGGAGCCCCCGCTGGAGGAGCGGCAGATGGGCGTTGTGCGGTTTATCTTTGAGGCTATAGGGCGAACGGTGGAACTGCCGGCGAGCCAGATGGATGTTAGTACCGCGCTGTGCGGGTCTGGGCCAGCCTTCTTTGCGCTGGTGCTGGAGGCGGCTGCGGATGGGGCGGTGGCGATGGGGTTGCCGAGGAAGGAGGCGCAATTGATGGCTGCGCAGACGATGAGGGGAACGACGGGGTTGGTACTGGGTGGGGAGCATCCCGCCGTGTTGAGGGATAAGGTTAGTACGCCGGGGGGGTGCACGATTGGCGGGTTGATGGTGTTGGAGGAGGGGACTGTTAGGGGGCATGTTGCGAGGGCGATTAGGGAGGCTACGGTTGTGGCTAGCCAGCTTGGGCAGGGGGCGAAGGGTTTTGTTAATGCGCCGAAGTGAGGATGAGGGTGGGGGTGGGGGAGACGTGTGGTAGCAAGGGCGATTAAAACCAGAGATCTTATAGAGCTAGGAGACTCATGAATACTAAAAGGATATGAAGAACAGACGTGCGTATTGTATTTAAAATGTGTATTAAGCCGGACCCCTTGAGTGATGTAAATCTTTTGTATTAGTTTTTGTTCAATGCCCATAGCCACTGAAGGCTGCCAGACGAGAACCAGTATTCTACTATACACATATGTCTGGAGCAAGGTATCCACAACCTCGTCCACATCTCCCAAAGGCATGCTGTAATAGATGCAGCGCCACAGACCGCACCCAGAAGCCGTCATAAAGATGCCAGAACAGGGCAATATCTCTCAAAAGGCCTCCCTCAAACCCACCCACCTCGAGAAATTACAGCCAGGACAGAGAGAATGGGGGACAGGGCAGCCAACCAACTCACCAACGCCGCCCATCCCTCTCCCGCTCCACCCTCTCCAACTCCCTCTCTACATCGCCCTCGGTCTTCACTCCACCTCTCCTGCCCCTCTCACTAGCCTTCTTCCGCTGGGCCTTGCTAAACAAATCCGCAATATTTCCACCCCCACCCTCTTCTTTCCGCCTCTTCTCGCGATGCTCCGTACCCTTCGAACTCTTAGCCTGCGAGGCCTTGGGTCCCTTGGGTACTTTTGCCTCCCAGTCTTCCTTAGCCGGGGCTTCAAACTCATCCCTCGAGCGCTTCGAAGACAGGCTCGGGCGCGATCGACCATCCCGCTCGCGAGCGTTCTTTTCGCGCTCCGCCGCGTAGTGGTCGAGAGGGGGGCCGGTAGGCGTGTCTGGAGTGGGTGGCATGGAGGATACACTGCCTTTCCGTCTGTGCTCCCTGTCGCGGTCGGCAGCTGGGCCCTTGGGAGGCTGGAAGCCGCGAGGTCCGGTGGGAGGTGCCATGAATTTGGCCGCTTTGGACGCCTTGCCTGCGCCGCGGATGGAGAAGTTATCTGCCGAGGGTCCCGTAGGCGCATTGAGGGGAGGCGATGCAGCTCGAACGGGGATTGAAACGGACTCTTGCTTATAATCCCGTTCGCTCTCCCTGTCACGATCCGAATCTCGCTCCCTGTCGCGGTCCTTCCGACTACGGCGCGAGGAATGATACTTATCGTCGTCGTAGCCTTCTTCCTTCTCCCGACGTCGTCGACGGTCTCGATCCTTCTCACGCGCGCGATCTTTTTCTCGTTCGTACTCATAGTCTCGATCCTTGCGATCACGCCTTTCTCGGTCTCGGTCCCGCTCGCGAGATCGATCTCTGTACTTGTCTTTGTCGTTCCGACTCTTGCGACGGGAGCTAGACTTATCAGCTCGAGGTTCTTCGTCGTCGTACTTTTCTTCGGTCGCTGGAGAATGTGAGCGAGACCGATGGCGCCTACGATGCTCTCGGCTGCGATCGCGATGTGAGCGTGATGAGCGGTGCTTCTCCTTCTCACGGCGGCTGTGATACTTAGAGTCGGCCGATGTGCTGCGAGTTCTGTCCTCTCGATCCTGCTGGTCGTCCTCGTAGCCGTTATCATAGTCGTCGCGCTCGGTTCGGTCCTCCCGATCGTCATAACGAGAAGAGCGGTGACGTCTTCGACCTTTGCGGCGATCATAGTCGTCGTATTTATCTCCTTCCGGGGTTCTTGATCGTTCTTGGTCGTCACGGTAGTCGCGCTTCACTGACGCAGATCGATCGCGATAGTCGTACTGCGAGCCGTCTCTGCCACGGGAGCGCGACCGCGAGCGAGAATAGGACCTGTCCCGATCCCGTCTACTGTCATCTCGTCGAGGTGATGGTCTAACACGTTAGAATGCTGAATGCTGAATCGACTGCAGCGTATACATACGAGCGTGCGTCCGTTGGCTGGCTGGGGGCCGCTTCTTGGACAGGTGTTTGGCTAGGCGCTGGCGCTTGGTAGCGGGCATTGTTTGCTCGACTGGAGAAGCCGGTGTTCGGTCGACCTTCCCGCATCGCTCGCGGGCCCGTAGGGGCACCTTCAACACCCACACCACGTGGCTCGCCAGTGAGTACAGTTGCAGCGCCATAGGCACCGTTGAACCCGCCACGGTGACCCATCGTCTGCATCGACTGATCCGGATACTGGTTCATCATGTGCGGCGGATACTGTATGCCATCGTTCATCATAGTTGACTCATACCCTCGAGAATCTTCTTCGCCTTCAAATGTCTGAATCTGGTTCAGGCCGTTGCTGGCTTCGTTCCCACCTGAGCCTGCTGTGTCAGTTGCTGTTCCTGCAGCTTCATTACTGTCGTTGGGGCCGTCGTTGTCGGCTCGTTTGGCTGGCATGGACTCGGGATCCACTGTGTCATCGTGCTTACCTTCCTCTGCGGTCTCCGCGGGTGCCTTTGATTGCTCGCGATCGATCTCGCTCTTAGCAGCACCGCCAGAGGTTCCGTCAGGCGACTGTCCGTCACGCTGCTCAAGAACTCGGTCAGTCGAGGATCCTCTTGAGCTGGGTCGTGATACCCGGGGAGCGGGTATGAACTTATTATGTGGGCGACGTACGTTGTTGGCCGGCGCGCTGCCTCGACTTCCAGGTCGGGGGCTGGGACCATTCGGCGCATTAGGGAATGCTCCGATCTGACCATATCCGAAACTCCCATTCCTATTGCGAGATTGAGAAAATCCTTGTTGCCGAGCTGCGTTTGGATGATTATTCTTGGGAAACTGGTTCATAGCGGAATACGATCCGGATTGATTAAATCCAGCCATCGGGCCGTACCCGTTGTAGCCGCCATAGCCTCCGGCGCCCATACCGCCCCATCCATTCCCATAGCCGCCTCCATAGTTCATCATGTTCATGGCTGACATGTCGTTCATGCCCATGGCCATGTTGCCACCAAAGCCGCCGTACATGTTGTTTGGCATGCCGCCCATGTTGAAATCTGTAGATCAGTTAGCATACGAATTGTTTGCCACGGAAGCCTCAGACCTACCCATAGGATTCATGTTCCAGCCGTTTGTCATCATGTTCGGCATGCCATTCATGGGGCCCATGCCGCTGTTGTTAAAGGCCATCCCGTTGTAGTTGCCCTGATTCGGATACCCATAGCCAAATTGACCTTGCATGCCGTTCATGCTCGTCATGGAATTGCTTTCCTGTGCGGCGTCTACTAGTCCATCCGCGCTTTCGGACGGTTGTGGATTTTCTGACGGAGGCTTTTCGCGCTCGTCAGCATTCTGAGTGCCATGACTTTGCTGTTCCGGCGCATCGTCGTTTTGAGCTGAGGTAAGTACCTATGCAATGTTAGAAGGGTGAATTACGCGTGTGATGTAGAATGTTGTCCGATCGACCTGTATGGGTCCCGGGGGACTGTGTGATCCCTCGGTCGAATGTACGGAATGCCCAAATCACAAACGTGGAGAGAATGCGCATCGATGGGATTGCATTCAATGCTCCGCGTAGAGCCTTATGAAGCCTCGAACGTGATATGACTCCTATAAGTTTGTGGAAAATCCTTACCTCGCCAGTATTGTTGGCAACAGATTCCAAGCGCTGCTGGCCCTCACCGCCCTCCTCCACAAGTGCACCGGTATGCGCTTCGTTTACTCCTGCATCCTTGTCCGTGCCTTCGACCGTCTCGGCCGGTTTCTCCGCTGCAATGCCTCCTGCCTGAACATCCGCAGCCGCCGGTGCGGCATCCACGGCCGGTGTGGTAGAAGGCGTGGCAGCCTTGGCCTCGTCCTTCTGTTTCCTTTTATGAAGCCACACACGCATTGTGTTGCGGAGGGACTTATTCGGCGTGCATGTGTCCGCCTCGAGAGGTGAATGTTCGCATAGTGGGCAGGTCGTCGGAAACGTCAATGCACTCTGGCCTGCGAGTTTGTGAGTTAGCGCTTGGTGGTGCAAGAAGCAATCCTCTGAAGACTCACATTTGGAGCATATTGACTTGTTGCAGCACAAGAGCTTCCACGGATCGATGGCGAGCTCGTTGCAGTTGGCGCAGAAGAAGTTCTTTGGGAAGGCACCCGAGTCCAGCGTCCTAGACCCTATTAGCTCGAGTGGGCTATGATGACAACGATAATCGACTCACAAAGCGTATTCCCTGAGTTCGTCTGCCAGCACGGCAGTCTTGGGATCTGCGGCGGGGTTCGCCATGGTGAGGCTTTCCGAGCTCGCGAAGCCGCGTGAGGCTGCCACACGACCGCTGCGAGGGGCCACGCAAGCTCACGTCCGCGAGGCAGCTAGGGCAAGTGTAGAGGAGAAATAAGTATTAAGGAGCACGCCCACGCGCCGCTGTAGCGAGAGGGCGTGAGGCAGTGGCGAGGGTGGTGCTGGCGATGTTGTTTGCGACTTTCCGAGGCGTCTTCACGGTTGCGCAGCGGAGGAAACTTTGTTGGACCGAGCGCCGAATTAACATTAGTCACGTGAGGCGCGTCGGCCCGTAGCCATCCGCGTTTCGCGTCCACCCCAGTCGTGAATGCCTTCCCCGCTCTCACCGAAACGTTCACCAAACCAACGCATTTTCGGAGTATCCTTCACTCTCCTTGCATCGTGGAGTCGACGCAGAACTCCAGACGTTCATCACCGCAGACAACGCTAGTCAGGACACGGCCTAGTCTTCGCCTATGAGTAGTCAGCGTCATCCATGGTAGAGCCAAGTTCCCAATGGATGCCGGTCATTGGCACATGCGTCTTCCCTCCTACACTCTCGTGTCATGAAAGCAATGATACTTTCCCAAATTTCCTACCTGGATTGCATCGCCTTCCTTGTCTTTCTGACTCCGCAGCTACTCCTTCAAATCGGCCTCATCCGGACCGCAACATGGCTGCTGGGAGCTCTCCCCTCACTACGTAGGTTCGCAAGATTCACGCCATCTCGATATTGATATTCACAGTTTTCCAAGTCTTCATAATTCCGTACCAATTCATTTCGGAAAGATACTTCACTCCCTATGAACAACGAAGTCCGTTCGTCCAGCGAGCGAACGTGTTTCAGGACATCGTCATCCGGTGCGTTCGATATGCGTTCGCAAATATGCCTGCTTTCTTAGGCCGCGTGTTCTTCTCCAAAGCCGTCTCTCTGCCTTTTCTGCGCTTCCGGATGCTGCGACATGGTATTGTCACTGCGCCACTACGGTGGACAGAGATCAAGAGAGTAGGTGATCGTAATCTTGACATTGGCCTGAACTCTGGTGGCTGACCTAAGTAGCCGGGACTGAATGGAATCTGGATCATACATGATAAGCAAGAGCAACCGGATGTGATCGTCTACTATTGCCATGGTGAGTCTATCATCGCGCCACGGGTCCATCCCAGCTCATCGACACAGGGGGCGGTTTCTCAATGGGGTCCAGCTTCTTCTACATGGAGTTTCTCCTTGCATGGGTCAGTCTACTGAAAGACGCTGGCTTTCGCAACCCTGCCCTATTTGCATTAGAGTACACTCTAGTTCCAGATGCCGTCTACCCTACCCAGCTCCAAGAGACACTAGCGGGATATGAGTACGTGCTATCCATCGCAAGAGATTCAACACGGATCTGCGTTGGTGGGGACTCAGCAGGCGCCACTCTCATTCTCAGCTTCCTCCTCTACATCACGGATCATCCGGAGTTACGCCATGAACGGCCCGGCATGGCTGTGATGATCTCACCCTGGGTCACTATCGTCTCCAGGAACAATAGGGACACGAGAAGCGACTACCTCAACTCCGATAGTCTGGAGCTTTATGGACGCCAGTATATCGGACCGAAGGTACCAGCAGACGATCCTCTCGTGTCGCCCGGCCATTGCAAAGACGTCAAGAAGTGGGCGGATGCAAGTCCCGAGAGAGGATGGTACTTCTTGTTTGGCTCAGAAGAAGTACTAGGCCCAGAGACGCGAAACCTCATCAGCCTCCTGAAAGGCGCAGGTGTGCCGGTCGGCGTATCCGAATCACAAGGTGGCATCCATGCTTGGCCCGTCGCATCACTCTATCTCGGTGAGACAAGGCAGGAGAGACTGCATGGGCTTCAAGATATTGTGAGAGCTACGCGCGATCGAATTCACTGATAACGCGGGTGTATAGATAAATCATTTCCCTATGCAGACGGCGTACAGCATTGCCAACAACACATGATCGACATCACTGATTCGAGACATGATCCAGTGCCTTCAAGTTCGCAGAACCTCAGTAATAACAGTGCTTTGGCAGCTCAAAACCTAGTTCCTTCGATGCCCTCTCCAATCGTGCCGCTCGCCGGCTGGCTTCGAGATCCCACTCCCTGGCACGGTCCAGAATATTCGAATTGTGTGCTGTCAAGGCCCTGGTCGTCAGGCCCGAATGGACTCCAGGTTTTCTGATTCATAGACATCAGCAAGATGGATAGAAGTCCACAGACTTGCAATTACTGACTGAGTTGGAGATACATCGCTTCTCTGTACCTCAGCATTTTCTTTCCTCGTACGTTCGCCGGACGACATACTCGAGAATTGGATACGGCGGGCTGAGAAACAACAAGTGACGCAAGACTGGATAGCAAAGGCTGCCTCGCAAAGGTGGCCAGCCGGTCAGCTTTTATACGCGACCCAACGCATCCCAAAACCACCCAAGCCATCATCTGGACATGCGCAAGACACCCGAGTGCGCATTCTACTCCAGCAACCCCCAATGATGCTCGGTCTAGCTCGAGCAATCTTGCAGGTGTGCAAGGGTCCGAAAGGGGCTTAGCTGAACTCAGCCACCTCAAATAGGCTAGTCGCTTACGCTATACAGGCTAGCCGTATGCCTGCCACCCTGGTGCAGTTCACAAGTGTTGAGCGAGGATTGGTCAGTATCCGACCCCCGAACAAACCAATTTGCGGGTCTCTCGCGGCACCCCCAAATCCCATATCGCCGGATTCCTTGCTGCCGCCTTAAGGTCATCCTGGCAATCTTGGCTCGACCGTTTGAATCCTTGCACGTTCCCCAGTCGTCTCGCAAAGGAGCCTACTTCGCTCAGCTAGCATTTTTGAACAGTAATCGAGAAGCCAACCTTAATCACGCTTCCGTGTTCCTGCCCTATCGGAGCCACCACTTCTTGGAGCCCAGTCCAGAGCACTCGGCGGAATGACGATGGGCATAATCCGCGTAGCAGGCATCACCATCGAAAACACTTTACTATATTTTAAAAATTCATCATCTGCGGCCGACTTTTCAGGGCAAAATGGAGATCCCCATAATGCATCGCCGGAAACGGATTTGGGTCCCCAAATTTGCTACCGAAACAAAGACCATCTAGTGCGCTTGCTCAAATAACTTTTTGTTCTTTCCGACCGCGCTTCGCGACTGTACATGACTTCAAGTCCAAAAGATTCAGTCGTAGAGGCTACTGGAAAATCACGCAATGATGCCCCCAAAGGCCACGCCAAGTAGTGCACCGAACCCTTGGGCCCGCTACATGTTGCTAGAAGAGCGCTATGAACTTAGCGACGAAGAAAAAAAGGAGGCCGCCACACTCAAAGACGATGAAGTGTCAGACTTCAAATTGTTTTGCATCGGCTATAGGTTAATTGGGGGCCCCGGTGAGCGAGCGGTACGTCTTAGCTCGCAAAGTCGCTACCCTAGTGCGGGTGACGGATCTGTGGCATGATATTGACATTTTTAGGATATGGTCACTAAATGGAGAGGCGCGGGAGCAAAGGACAAGAAGACGTACATTAAAGAGGCTCAAATTCACCGAGACCCTCGACTAGATCCTCTGAATTTCGAACTTCGCGATAACGAAAACCTCATGCATCGACACATGCTTCAATACCCGCATGGAGATGAGGCAGAAAGATTCCAGGACTTCGTTCGCGCTGTCAAGATACGGGACGGACCTCGCAAATACTCAGGTATTTGCCCACCGTATATAAATGAACAATAGACTGCTAACATTTACAGACTTGGAAATTTGTCAAATGTGGGAAGAACGAGATACTGAGGACAACTGGTATACGCCTATTGCGCGGCGATTCTTTCAAAGATATTCTGCGCAGCTCCTGCCGACTCCCGGGCACGACAATGACCACAAATTTCCTGGGGTCATGCCTCTCCCAGTTCCCACAGGGGCGGATATACAACATATCAGGAGGCACCTTGAATATTTCAGATCTTACGGCGTTTTGGTCTTCGAGAAAACTCTGTACCAGAATCCGCACCACGGTATTTATCATAGGATCATCCATGTATTCGCATTTCTTGACGATCACAACAACATAGCTACGGTACGATGGATTCGAATATTCCGCGTCGCAAAGCTAACTGAACCATTAGCGTGTTGTCGCCAAAGTTCAAGGAGAGGAAACCATTGAAGCCATCAACAACCTCCTCGAAGACGAATTTAGAATACACTGGGATCTATCAGGTACTAACTGCCCGCACATACTCAAGTTCCATGGCATGTCTTCGCGAATCCGGAGGACTCCCCCGCAATTGGGCTATGCCTATATGGATTTTGCGCCACTTGGAAATTTGCAATCTCTCCTGGACCGCGGTCCAAAGTACGCAATCTCATTTCAAAATCAGGAAACTATGTATCATTAGCTAACATTTGTAGCTCGATACCTCACCTCCAGCAGATCCCGGAATTTTTCATATGGAAGACGTTTCGTGGCTTAGCTGAAGCAGTTTACACACTTTCAATGGGCACGACAGTAGCTCCGGACCAACCACCCCGGAATCCCGAGCGACGATCCAATGCTCACCTTTATGATGTGCGGGAGGAAAAGAATTGACCAGGATACCTCAATTTCGACATCAAACCTCAAAACATCGTATTCGGAGCGCCCGACCCGGCTTACCCAGCCTTTTTAAACGTGAGCATGATTGATTTTGGTTTATGCAAACCATTCAAGAAGCTAGGAGAATGGGCACACCTCAGCCCGGGGACTCCTGGTTGGATGGCACCGGTAGGACTCTTGTTCGTCTACTATATTGACTTGCGCTCACAACGACCAGGAATGCACCATACCCACGCCACCTGCGACAAACCAAACAGCTTATCAGCTTATTAAGCAATCGAGAGGTGCGCATACGATGGTCTTCGCCATCGGCATCACGATCATCAGCTTGATGGAGTGGTGGGAAAGGAAATACCGCATCGATACCGTTGAGAATGCGCCACGACACTCCCACTCTCCATACTATGACGGCATGTATAGTAATTTTTTGGAGAAGCTGGTCGCTGAATGCCTCAGAACCAATATCAACGAACGCATTAGCGTCGAAAATCTGCTGTTTGAGACGAGACGAGGCATGGAGAGGTACGAGGACACGTACGGACAGCTGCGTGGGAAGCAGACTGAAGAAGTGCCTGAGCCGCTGAGGATGGTGTTCCAGAGGGAGGAGTTTGCCATTGGTGATCCGGCGCCGAATTTCTTGAGGGCAAGGAAAAGACAGGCTGAGGAGGAGGCAGATTGGGAGAGGGATGGGCCACCGCCGCGGCCACCGACGGGAGTCGAAGATGATAGAGGACAAGGATA
The DNA here is from genome assembly GCA_019022785.1 of Pseudomonodictys pantanalensis. Classification (NCBI taxonomy): domain Eukaryota; kingdom Fungi; phylum Ascomycota; class Dothideomycetes; order Pleosporales; family Parabambusicolaceae; genus Pseudomonodictys; species Pseudomonodictys pantanalensis. The sequence goes on along the minus strand of JAFHBV010000093.1, from coordinate 38,966 downwards.
TCTTATTGCTGCTGCTGCTCAAGCTGCCCAACAAGCCCAACAGCTAGCCGCGCAACGAGCACAACAGGCTGCACAACAAGCCCTACAGCAGCAGGTGCAGGCAATACCCCCGGTTGCACCACAACAAGCCGCACAGAATCAAGCCGCAGCCGGACCACCCCCAACCGCACCTCCAACTCGTCCTCGCACCAGAGCAGAGCGAGCGTTAAGGAGACAAGCCATCAGAGACGGCCTCGTAGACTCGAGAGCCCATGAGGATCAGCCCCAGGATGCACGATATGGCGAATTTGATACCAGTAATGTCCCCAGGAGGCGCCGTGGCAGGCAACGCAAGAAATAAGGGCTGCCCACCGTTGATAACGACGCCTTCATGGAAAGGGGCCAACCTGCGCCGATGATATAGATAAGAAAAGGGTTTCATAGATAATCCATCCGGAAGCGATCCATTACGACCCCCAACTAGCCAATATTTCTGACTCTCAAATACTCAAAACTCACAATCGCCAAGACCCATCATTCAACTGCAGCCGAAGAATCCTACGCGTGGTCTGTACCCGTAGTAACTGCCTCCCACTCCTGCAACAGCTTCTCCGTAGCTGCCATCTTCTTCCTGATCGACGGCGGGCTATCACTCCCCAGCGCCACCCTCACCGGCACTTCCCTTCCCTCCGCAACTCCTGTCATCGTCAAGATATCCACGCACACCTTCGAGCCCTTCACCACGTCACCCGGCTGATTATTATCCACAGTCTCGAGCCTCTTCTTCTGCTGCCCAACGACCGTCTCCTCATACGCATCAATATGCTTCTTCGCCACAATCCTCGCGGTGGGGTTGAGGAAGCCCGTGCGGAAGTAACCTGGCTCGATGACAGTCACTGCGATGCCCAAGGGCGCGAGCTCTTCGCGCATGGCCTCGCTGATGCCGCTGCAGGCCCATTTCGTACCGTTATAGAGACCGTAGCCAGGGCCGCCGTACCACGAGGCAATGGAGCCGAAGTTTGCGACTGTGCGGTGGCCCGATGAGGCGCGGATATAGGGGAGCACGGCTTTGGACACGTTGAGCATGCCGAAGACGTTGGTGTTGAAGGTATCGTAGTCTTCTTCAGGACTATGTCCAGTCAGTTTCATCACCTTTTCTCTGCCCTTCTCCGCCTGCGAACAAATGACTAGGCAACTTACGAAGTCTCCTCGACAGCGCCAACAAGAATATATCCCGCGGCGTTGACCAAGTGGTTGATATGCCCATATTTGGCGTTTGCTTCCTTGGCTACTTTTTCGATCTCGGGGAGCTTCCAGGTTACGTCTAGCGCGAGGGTGTCGGCACCGGCTTCTTTGAGGTCAGCGATGCGGGAGGTGCTGCGTGCGGTGGCTATGACTTTGTGGCCGCGCGAGAGGGCTTCGAGGGCCATATATTTGCCGAAGCCGGAGCTGGCGGCGGTGATGAACCAAACGGGCGTTTCGGAAGCCATTGTGGTTTACGGGTGAGGTTTGGATAGGTGGTATGAGTTAGTCGTGGGTGTATTCAAGGTAGACAGGTATGTTGTGGATGGTTCTTGGTCAAGGTGGAGTGTACGAATATCTAGAATGGACTTGTTGAATTGATCGCGTCGAGTGGGTATGAGCTCTTTCTTGAGAGAAATGTAGTGAATATATACTCGCTGGCGTTCCGTCCTCTACCACATTCCGCTCCCCATCCAGCACACCCTACACCAATGCACGCTATCTCCATACTTAACGCCTGGCACCGTTTGCCCAAAGAGTTGCTTCGCTAAGCAACAGCGCGCTTGAAATGTACGTCATAATCGTGTTATTCCTGCAGATGGCTCATTTTCCTAATAACGTTATGCCGATGTGCTTAGTAGGTCTCCGAAAGCATCGGACGCTGGTATGGGGCTGCATCGAAACTTCCTTGGTTGCTGAGTAAGAGCCTTGGCTTGGCACCATTGGTCTTGTGGGAATGACTAAGGCGGGACTTGGCAGGTTAATTGCGTTATCGCCGTTCTGCCGATGGCCATCGGGTCGGGCGTTGGTATTCGGTGGTTGGTAGCGCAGAATTCGGTCGCGCCTCGTACATGGGCCTGGTGGCGGGAAGGTGATGCGGTTGCAGATTTCCGTTCAATACAAGCCGACCCATAAGTGCTTCGATGCAAACCAGTGTCGCTCAAAGGAGCGTGATTTCCTCTTCGAATTTACCAACCCAGTCCTCTTTCATCTTGCTCAGACGGCCCCAGTGGTACTTGTCGTGGCGGTAGTTGACCCAACCGATTCTGCGATAGAAGCCACCAGCCTGAGCACGATTCCCAATGACATCGGTATCCAGCACATCTTCTAAGATCAAGGCACCAAATAGCACGTCCATTGAGCTCACGCTAGTGCATCCACCGACCGGAAGGATCGTGTACGTCGAATAATCACGGGTCGCGTCCGACTCATCCCAATATACATCGAGTCGAGGGGAAAATTCGTAGCTGTTCTTCACAGGAAGGTCCATGAGACAAGTCCTCCCCTTCAGCGTGACTCTGCCTTCACGCAGGCTGCCGTACGGATTATCTGCTTGCGCGGGCACAGTGTGCACACGCACGAGGTCAACGAGCGGGATGCCGTAGGTGTCCATACCGAGAGACACAAAGTAAACACCTCCGCTCACGGACGCCCAACTCCAGCTAGGCGCCACGCCTCGATCCCCGTCTTTTATTTTCTTTAAACCAAGGTGAGCCCGCCACATCAAGCCCCGGATCAAATCGTTCTTCCACAACCTGGCGTAGTACTCGTGTCCGCCGAGGATGGGTTGTATGGCTTTCGCAACGGATGAGAGCGCGACGAGTCTGTCGCGAGGATCTGTGAAGCCGGCGCCAGCATAGGCTCCTAGGAAGTGAAACCACTCAACAGGACACAGATGGCTGGTCTTCCGAGCGCGAGCAACGCTGAGGAGAGACTCCTTCATTCTGCAAGATCCTTGTTTGTTGGCGTCAAATGCCCCGAATTGATCGTGCGCTTTGACTTCACAGCACTCCCAAAACATGCCAAACTCGGTGAAATGGAGAACACGGCGGGACAGGGCTCGTTCCTGCATGACCCAGCCTCGTGAGTTGAGAGTAGACTGGGAAACGGCTGTGAAGAAGTCGGGCTTGGAGACTGGAAGCCATGCGTCCACTGGGACTGCCTCTTCTTGCACCGAGGCATCCCTAGTCTTGTCTTCACTGGAAGGCGGCGTAAGCACCCGTACCTTGCATGGCTCAGCGCCATAGACACCCCTGCCCACGTTCGCGAGGAACCCTTGCTCCGCATCCTCTGCGCAGGTAGCAGCGATCGTGAAGACGGCGTTCTCGTAGATGACTCCCATTCGGGGTCCTTCATCGAGCCAGTCAGAGTCGTCTCCGGATGCGGCTGGTTGAACGATGGTCAAGGCATCGACCCAAAGAAAGCGCACTCCGAGCATCCGAGCGACAGTAATAGCATCCTTGATGGTCTGTGGCAAAGGGTCAAGTTGAAGCTCCAGAAGCATGGCAAAAGGCGCAGACAGAACGTAAGAGTGGGATCCAGGACCCCATCTATAGCTCAGGGTGCAATACTCCGATAACTCGGCGATTGTTGCAAGTCCAAGGCCGATCCATTCTGCCACATTGATAACGAGGATACTGTCGCCTTGTGAGAGGTCGAGCAGTCGTCTGGGCAGACGAGAAAGCGGATAATGGGGGTCATCCGAGCTCTGTTCGCGGCAATCACGATGATGTGTGATGCAGTTCTTCAGCCAAGCGGCGGCCTGTGGAAAGATGCTATAGTCCTCCCGAGATGGCGCCGAACGTAGATGTTCCGGCGAATTCTGTACTATGATGTCGAAACCGCCGTGGAAAGCCGGACATTCGAGGGATAAAGTTTCTCGATCGCCGTACAGCTTGATCTCGCCTGGAGCTTCGATCAACGCAGTTTCAGATAGGTAAATGGTAGCGTACTGCCGGAATAAAGTGCAGAGATCGCACCCTGATGTTGCTGAATCCACGAGATTAAGGTAATCAGGCCATGTCCGGAGAGCGGTTCCTAACTTTCGTGATGCTGGAATCAGGGAGACTTTCTCGGAGCAAGTTGAGCAGCGCATTGGGAGACTTTTTAGAGGAGTGATGAACGATAACCGCGAGAACATGCTGCGTCAAGTCATGTACCGTTCTCGCTTGCAGATGGCGGTGGCTGTGTCGAGCGAAGCCTGAGGCTGCATACAATATTGTACTGACATGGCGGCGGGCATTTTAGTAGGCATCCACTTAATACACTACTATCAATAGTACTGCAGTTTTATATATCCGACGGAATAGTCAGGTTCAACTTGCGATAATAGGTACTCCTAATTGCACATAGGATATTACACTATTGTAGTGAATCAGCCTAATTAGCATGTTCCGTCAGACGTGAAAACGTGAAGTATAACTCCGTGGGGACTACACGTTATGCATTGTGAATTGCGGAGTAGTGAGGGCCTCGAGGCGATCTAGGAACAGAGAAACAATCTTGGAGTGTTCGCTCCCGAGGGTCACCTGAGGCAGCATCTCAGAGCGCCACCGCGCTAGACTCAGACGTGACTAGTTTCGCTGTGGCCGACGCCACGCTGCACCGAAGGCCGACATCCACTACAGACATTTCTGATTGACTTTGCTACACCACAATCTCTCCTCCAAGCATGTCGGATATATCATCAACCAGATATTCAATGGGAGCAATGACCCCTACCTTTTATGTCGCGGCAGGAACGGCTCCTTCGGTGCACGAAGACCACCAAGTCACCTACGGATAGGACCACTTCGCACCTCCTAGGCTTGAGGCAAGCATCGTCGAGCATCGTTCCCACTGATCCAATGCAACTTAGCGACGTCTGGGCCGCTCTTAAATAGATTATCAGTCGATCATTTGGGAGAACTCTGCTCGTTCTCCATTTGGGTGCTCGCCTACACTACATGGGTGGTATGATTAGGATCGGGCCACCTTCCGCCACTGTCTGGGCTTCAGCTTCAGCTTCAGCCTTCGCACCAGTTGCCATGATCCACCCCGACTTCTAGTCACAATGTCACAATCGGACAGTGACGGTGGCTCTCGCTTTCATGAGGCAACAAGGCATATTCTGACCATCGAGCTGCCGACTGCGACGTCAGCGCAGATCATACATGCCGCGCAGCGCACCAGCACAAGCAATTTACAAGCTAGGCTGAGATATCAACAAGAAAGCCTGAACATCATTGCATCGACGCTATGTTCTGGGGGAGAAGATGTGACTCTTCGCATTGCAACGGCTTCAGCGCCAGACACTGACAGGAATGATGCAAGAAAATCCCGCCATCGCTGGGTGTAAGTCTTTTCACACACTCCATCAAGCAAAGAACCTCTGACCGGAGCCTTTAGGCATATTCAGACGCAAGGCATTACTTTTGAAGACTTTGAGGTGAACTGCCTAGATTGACAACCAATTTTTTTTTCTGACCTGCCACAAGCGCGTTGTTATCAACATCGCGCTCCAGGAGCACGATGAGCTCATTCCAGTCATCATGTACTTGCTGAAAACAGTTCAAGATGAATTCGAGGAATCTTCTACCTACGGTCGATATATTATTCCAGGAACCACCTTACGCTGCGATGGTTTCGACAGTAACGACCCCGAAACGCCGGATCTTTCGGCGATATTCTTATCCTTCCCCTACTTCGATATTGGAAAGTGGAGAGCCCCAGGTGCACCTGAAGACGAGTCCGTTCATCAAAGCAGGGGTCTATTCCAGAGCTTGTACACGCAGGAGATTGCACTTGAGAGGGACGGGAATCAAATGTTCCGAAAATTCAAAGGCGTTAGCCTCGAACAATATTTGCGAGTACCCCAACTGTGGGCTGTTGTCCTGAGATCAAGTAAGTCTAGAATTATCGCTACTGGGGAAATTAGCTCAACAAATATCAGACATTATCATCTCGTGTGGCCCATCAAGGCTCGCAGAAACCTTCGGGCATCCGATCGAGTTTGTGAAAGAAGCAAGTTTAGTCTCCGGTGGTCCAAGCTTGGTTGAAGTTACCGACTTTCTGAGGAGAGTGAAATACTTTCCCGTCGATAAGTGCAGGACCTTCCTGGTATGTGTTGAAGGACTCCAGACCGTTCGTGTTGTTGACTTCAAAAGGAGCTTGTTCAGACCATCGAGTCACATTGCCTTGCGGACACTGATTGTGTTACGTCCGATTGCATCATACACCTCAGCGGCCACCAAGAGGAGTTAAGCGGTAGCCAATGGCCGGCATTGCTGAAGGCTGAAAACTTAATCTTCATCCACGTTAGCATCAGCCGCAGAAACGCAGACGTGGGAGGTAGCAAAGCTCTAGCAAATGGGTTGCGACCCAGCCCTACACATACGGATTCTGATGACTCGATTGACTCTTGGTATAAAGGTGACAGCTGGGATAAGGGCGCTCAAGGTAGAGGACCCTTGCACATCGTGCGAAGACGGGAGTAAGAGACCTACAATACCCTTCCTGAATCATTAGTGCATCCTTGACTAAATTAAGCAGGCACGGCCATCGGCATTTACACTCGAAAAAGACCTCGTCGACCAGAGACGCAAGGGAACGCCTAAGCCGACAAGGATATGTCGTTAACAATGTCGAATCACTGGAGCCAAAACATGCTGTTCCTCCCGCAGCTGCCAAGCGACCATCAATCTTCAAGCGTCCTAGCGAGGCCGATGTTGCTAGATGGAGCTTCAAGGCAGAACAACCAAGGCCTTTCTCTTCCGAACACGACTCAGATAGCGATATAAGTTCCTCCGACAGTGTTTTTGGATTTGGTCCTGAGCGGAGCCACCAAGAGACCAATCAACAGGATACACCCACCCGCCTCTTAAAAGATACAGTCGAGACTTCGTCCACAGCCTCGAGCCAACCAAGTGACAACCATGAGCATGGTCCACAATTTGTCGAGAAATCAGATCATAGCCACAGCAATGTATCCGACCTGTTTCCCTTGCCTGAGAATAGCATCGTACTGTACAGAGACAGTAGATATGCTTGCCCTCGTGGGCAGGTTACCCATAATGCAGAAGGTTCAACCGCGATCACAAATGAAGCATTGTCTTCTCTTGTTGGAACGACAAGGGACACGTTTCGGCTTGTAGTAGACTCTGCTACTCAGACTGATGATTTCATCGATTCGGCAGCCGAGAATCATGGGCCGACCATCACAGAGTCTAGTCAAACATCTTGTGGACCTGCTGATCTTGTCGACGAACCCGATTTGAGCATGAAAAAGAGCCACAATTCGCTCTCGAACTTAGCGGCATGTAAAGATGTTGAGGATGCCCTTGAAGAAGGGAAGGACCCAAATCCTTCCCGTGGGAAAGTAGTAGCAAGTGGCGGCGTCAAAAATTCGAGTAAACCACAGAGAGCTACAAGGGAGGATTTAACCAAGGTAAAGGAAGCAGACTCGAACGAAGCTAACAAGCATTCTGCTCCGGCGCCTACTTCAACACCTGCTACGAAGGCAGATTCCAACCAACCAACGGAGACCCTGGCCGAAGAGGGCAATACGAATTTGTGCATCCCGCCATTCCTTGCGTGGCCGACATCTGCTGATGAGAACGGAGCAACTGATCCGATTCAACTTACGATGGCAGCAATCGAACGATACCTATACGCAACGAGAAGACACCATAGACTCTGGCCGATAAACTCTGCACATCCGTTCTCGGCAATCTACAGCACGGGAAGAGCCTTTTGGGATATTCCCGAGAGCACGCTTAATGACTTTAGAATTAAGCAGAGATCACAGAACACCATGTCAAACGGAAGCCAGTTGCAAGAGGGGCCTTCCTGCCTAACCCCGGAGTCCTCTTCGAACGGCAAGATGAAACTCCCTGTCTCCGCCGAGATGCCAACAAGAGCAGTCACCCGTTGGCAGGCGTCTCAGTTGCTTGCAGAGGCCGAGGCTTTCGTGTCGTTGGCGGAACGCCTCATAGATCAGTTCTTACCGAAGCATTACCCCCATTCGCTTCTAAGAAAGTATTGGGGTTCTTTGGATGCTTTCAACGACGTAAGTGTTGTCTCCCTTTTTTCCGATTCTCAAGAAAGATATCTTTGGGTTTCTTTGTCTGCCAATAACACCGTGTTTGCATCAGCAATAACATTGCTTGATAGATCATAGATGCGGCTCGTATTGAGAACGAAAGTCTGCAAAAGAAGGAGGCAAGCCAACATCCACCCACTAGCTACTTCATCAAAGACATTCCGAACAAGCATTATGCAGAAATCCATAGCTTGGATGAGCTCGCTAAGCCTTTGGCGGATTGCAGATCGTGTGCGAAGTCCAAGCGGTACCGGAATATCGTCGAAGCAGTCTGCCACCTTCAGAAATTTCACCACCACAAGAGGCCAGAAATGCCAGGTACACTTGCTCATTGGGTCGTATCTAATGAAGCATTGATACAAGAAGTGAGAAATGCGGACTGGATTGATTTGCTTAGGGTGCTGAATGCCCGGATAGCGAAACTGTTGACAAGGGCCGTGGAAATTCGCAATGGCGTAGCGAATGAAAACAACGAACTGCCGAGCTATTACCTCTTACCGTCGACTCTTGTTAAAGCTGCACTCAACATTTTCCGCTTTGTGTACACGGCTCCGTATGTGGTGCGATTCCTTCATGAGTATAGGAGGGATCTAACCTCATCCATTTCCGGAACTCCACCAGTTGAAATCAGCGACAATGAGACGATTGCACAACACTTTGGATTTGCAGCCATCAATCTATTATCGACAGCGCAAATGGAGCTGCTGTCGATGGCCCGTACATGTTCCAGTGACGGCGCCTCTGTTGTTTCATACTGCTCTTCCACAATGGAAACCGACCTGCTTATTTCTCTCCTTTCCTTGTGGAATCGCAAAATCCACCGGAATAAGTCAGTTCCCGAGCTGTACAGGGAGCATCTATCAAAACTAGTAAGCTCTTAGAATGTCTTCCACACAACATGTGCTAATACACTCAGCGTTACGCTGCGGGTCACCAACCATCGAAAAGTATTCTCCGTGAGTTGTACCTACTTGAAGAGGAGTTATCCATCATCAAGTCAGTGCAGGTACAGCAGTTGGATACCGCATTAAGACTTAAGGATATACTCTGCCCTTATCATTATCGGATTACAGACCGTCGTCGTATCGAAGCGTTCGAAACAATCGAAGAACCGAATCTCGAACGCCTGCTGAGTCACGATCACACGGAATTTAGCAGGGACTTCAAGCAGATGCATAACCAGGCCACCAAGACAGCACAGGTTCTTCGCTACAATCTCGAAGTTGCGGAAGAAGGACATTCAAAAGCAATACTCGTCTTCACGATTGTTACCATCATCTTCCTTCCGTTGACGTTCGTAGCTGGGCTCCTTGGAATGAACACGTCTGATGTTCGAACCATGGACAACACACAACTTCTCTTCTGGCAAATCGCCCTACCCTTGACTTTGGTCATTGGTACTGTATCAATGATTGTGGCATATGGAGGGACGCAAGTTAGGGACCAAATCGGAAGAATGCATTCAGCTACGAAGGCAACGTCGACCTTCTACGGTAAGCACAAGCACGACGTGAGGATTCAAACCAAAGTACGAGACGAAGAGGAGGTCGACGAAACCCAAGCGACACTACTCTCGTCCTTTGGTACAAACAGCAGGCTGAGACGAGAAGGAAAGGAACTGGTGGCTCCCCGACCACGAAAGGCCACTCGATTTGCTGATGTGGACGGTCGACCTGACAGAGTCCACCGGAGGAAGTCATACGCAGACATGAATTTCCCGAATCTTTATGTTGGCATCCACAATCGGGGGGATGCCAGCACTAAACATCTGTAGCATCGCCAGAATACTCTGAGTCAAGGCACTATTTTCTGATAGTTCACTTATCCATACTAGCATCGTATCGATTTCAATAGCACAGTGATGCATGCGTGCTGCGTGGAATAGTAAATTCAGAATTGTTCGAGTCGTAGTGGTCATTAGTTTGCTGAACGGACTAAACCTTCATTCCACGAACTAGTTTTCGATCGCTTTTGTATTCATCGCGCCCAGCTCCAACCCATCATAGCCTCCTCTCATTCCACACCCTAATGGCCTCTAGCTTACACTTAGTCAGCGCTTGCATGGTCTAAGAGAACACATAAGTACATACGCTACTTGCATCCCCTCACTCACTACTTCTCGGCAGCAGCCGCTACCTCCTCAACATCCAGCGCCCTCTTCCACGAATCTCTCCCATCGCAGTACCACTTACTAGTCTTCGTCTTATCGCAATTCTTCGCATACCCATAGTCCTCACATTTCCCAGTCTTGCTGCACTCATACACATGATCGTTGGTATATCCGGAGATGACCTCGCCGCAGTATCCGCAGTAGAGGCCCGGGTCGTCGACTTTGGCGCATTTGCAGGCGGCGACTGAGGTCGCGCACAGGGTGAGGAGGGCGACGATGAAGCGCATGGTGGGCGTGTGGGGAGAGGTGTTTGTGGATCAAGGGTGGGTTTGAAGATGGATGGAGATCTTGCTGAGCGCAATTCCCTTGGGACTGGTGCTTGGAAGGTTGAATAGATTCTTCGGGGTCTTATACTTGAGTTTTGAGTCCATTCCTTCACCCATCGGTGTCTCATGGCGCCCAGCCCCCCGCCATCCGTCCTGCCTTCCGTCTCGCATTCTTCGCATTCGCTCTCTTCCCCACCTTGCCATCCACATTCTCCCTTGCTTTGGCTCTCATCTGCTAGTTCCACTGCTTCATGCACCTTGTCTCCCAAAACACGAGTGTGAAGTAACGCAGCGGGCATTGCGGGAAATGTGCTGAGCTATCCGCGTCGCATGCTTCTAGACCCCCTTTTGTGTATCGTACGCCCCAATTGTTGTTGCCGTTCATAAGCTCGGACGGTTGTTGTGGAAGTGGAGGGCTGCCAAGACTGGTACTGGAATGCATCTCAATATATGTATAGTAGGCTCAGGGTTCGCCAAGGTATCGGGTCCCACCATGCTAGGGAGAATCCGGTCGCCAGGTCCTCGTATATGTTATACCGAAGCATTGAACTCTTTTGCAGGGTCCGGGAAGAGGGATTGATATCGCCGATATTGCTGGGTTGGGTTACACGGTGTTGTTTGTTTGTCTTGGAGTTAGGAGACTGGGCCTGAAGGTGCTGCGACATCGATCAAGTCCTCATTGCTGGTTAGTACTCAGCGGCTCTGAAGTTCGACCGGCTGGCGGGCATCACTGCGTTCGTACATGACCCGAGATAGTTGTTATGCGATGACGGCGCACAAAGCCGACATTCCGACAATGAATCGCTTGACTGCCTCCGACTAGGTGAGTTTGAGAGCAACTTTCATCAGTCGCTCTGTTCTTGTATGTCACCCAAACTATGTGGATGCCCTCGCATGTTCCGCACAGATGAAGCTGCACTTCTGTCGTTCGGCCATGTTTCCTCGCCCGTAATCAGGATAGCTCGTCCAGGCCAAACAACTACTAAATGAAAGTTGATATCCGATATCTCCAAATGTAACCCTGTATTCCCAGACGGAAGTTTTTCGGGATTGACACGGTATATTCCCACGCGGTTGTGGTTCACAAGCGCGTGGACCTGGAGATAGGAGCCACGGAACGGGTACACAAACATAGCGGGCACGTGTACTGAAGTGTCGAGCTTCCACCAAGGACACGTGAAATGCGGGAGACTATGTAGTAGTTGAGGCTGCGATTTGAAGTCGGGGGATGCGGCCAGGAAGAGACCTAAAGCTGCTGCGTACTGGCGTGGAGTGGTGTCGCCATAGTCATCCTCGACGTTTTTGAAGATTATGATAAAGGACTTCCACCAGTTGATCTGCGGATCTGCCAGATACGAAATGAGTGTGTTACCGGCACACAGGGCAAAAAGGGTTATCGTGGCTAGCCCGTGGTGTTCTTCTGATGTCCGTGGGCTGTCGATGTACTCCTTCAACGATTGATAGCTTTTCGCTGGATCTTCCATTATGCAGTCGAGCATGCGTTCTAGACAATCAAAAACGAAATGAATATCTTTCCAGGGGGGCCGACATTCGAAAATTGCATCCCAAAATACGGTTTGTGCAGACTTGCTGTAATCGACGCCTATTCGATACTTCGCAGATGTGCCATCGCGGTCATCGGCCACGAGACCAAGAAGGCCATATATCTTGTCGTGGGGACGGGTGCTGGTGCACATGTAGAAGTCTGTGACGAGCATATTCAGTGACTGCTGGCCTCCGTCATCGATCATGTTAAAGATAGACCAGATGTTGTGGGTTTCGCGCTTCTCGGAGCGCTTAGGCCACAGAGCTTCTAGCTTCTTGCGAAATGATGTGAAAGATAGTGAGGTTGCTCCGTAGATGATGTACGCCTTTCTAGCGCGTATGACTTCCTGCGTGATCCAGATGCGACTCCAATACGATAGGTCCATAACTTTCTTGGCCGCTTTTTCGGCGGCAATCCACTGTTGTAAAACAGGAGCCACAGACCCTGGATCCCTGGGTCGACCATTGGAGTCGATCGCCTCCTCATCCCACTCCTTGAGAGTGCGGATGTGCTGTTCACCTTCCGGGTCACTGCCCAGCCATATGAGGACTTGCTTCGCTTTCGAGTATATTTCTCCCATCCAAGGTACTTGCTCAGCCTTCTCTTCATCGTCACGCTGGTTGAGGCTGAGACTGTCGATCCAAAAAAAGCAGTTGTGCATTTGCTGGCTCCACATATTCTCTAGCACCAGAAGTAGGTTTCGATGCACATGATGTTCATACGTCTCGTCGGCGTGATTCCCCAGACGAATCGAGCCTGCTGCCTCGGGGCTCCCCCACAGATAGGACACGGCGTAGTAAGCTGGAGCCCACCCATGTTCGTAATGCTGGGGAACACAGACAATTCTATCGTTGATCTTGTCGGGAAGGATCCTGATCAATCGAATTGTTGAAATTGTGCGGAGACGACGGTAGCGATAAGATGACGTGGAGGTGGCCATGGCGGTCACTCAGGGGTGTACCGTGGACAATATTCAAGGGAGCAGGCAGCAAATGGCACCGCGCGTCGCATTCCGACGGGGCGCATCAGAGCCCGGCATAGAGCCCCAGAATACCTGTACAAGCACTCCTAGATGCTGACCCCAGGAGCTTCGCATGTAATGGAAAAAGGAAGCAGCTGAAGTTGCGACTACTTATCCGAGGCCGCTCAGCTAAGGAGGCTAGTTCCTTTCAGGCTAGCATCAACGCGTCCCGAGGTCCTCCCTGAAGGTCATTGCGACCTACCCTAGGATAGATCGCGGGTTTCTGGATCCCACGGAATGCGTCAATATAGCCCATTTGGCTTGCAAGGACCTGTGAGTCCAACCAGGAGTATCTTTTACGGCGAGTTAGAGACCTGGTAGTTCCATCGGACGTAAAAACAGAGTAAATGGCATTCACTCTACAAAGGTCCATGGTGGTGATGTGTAACCCGAGCACATCGAATTTATTCAATATTTTCAATGATCTGGGTCGATAGAACTCCCTTTCTTTGTCGATCCTGCGCACTTGCCCAGGGCGAAATTGAATTGCACCACCCAAATGACCCTGCCCTTTCCATCGTCATAACCTCATCTCTCATTCCACAGACCCTGCATCAATTCCGCACGTATACACCAACCTATTCTCCCTTATACCCCTCAATCAACACAACCGGTCCACGATAATGCTTCCTCCCACGAACCGCATAATCAACCAAACAAATGACCCCAACACCCACAAACATAACCACCGCCCAATTGAAGTCCTCCTTCGTCACGGGCGTAACATTAGGCCAGAACGACCAGAAAAAAGCATGCAGCGAATACAGCAGACCCGCCGCATTGATAGGCACGCCCCATTTACCGAGGGACCAGCTGCAAGATGGGAGCAATTCGGGGTACAAGATGCGACGGTAGAGGACAGCGCCGATGGAGACGACGTAGCTGATCATGAGGGAGACGACGTTTAGGGAGATGACTAGTGTGCTTAGTGAGAGATCTGCGTGAGGGCAGGGTTTGAGGGCTTACTGGCGTTGAAAGCGACATCGGAACCAATGTTGATCAAGGACAATACGATCGTGAACAAGCACGTGAATGTGACGGAATTGGCAGGGATCTCCAGAGTGTGGTTGACACGGGCCAGCCAGCCACTGAAAGGCAGCCCTTGGTCGCGCGCGAACGCCCATGTCTGACGAGAGGCCGACAAGTTGAAACTCAATGTGCCGGCGAAGATGAGGACGGTGGGTATGGCGTTCAATGCCACAACGCCGCCAGGTGATACGGCTTGGCTAAAAACCCAGATGTGTGGGTAGCCGGTTGCGTCGTCGAGAGCGGCGGGCACATCGGTCATCATGAACATGTAGGTGATAAGGAAGACGATGCCAAGGGCGCCATTGAGGATGTAGGAGCCCATCATGGCGCGAGGTACGGTCTTGCCGGCGTCTTTAATTTCTTCGGACAAGTGTGCTGCGGCATCGGAGCCTGGATGGTGTTAGTTTATACGAACGTTATGACGCCGGATGTGTTGGTGATACTCACAGATACAGGCATAGATGGCAGAGATTTGCCCAACCATGAGAGACAGTCCCATCGAGTTCCACCCGCCATCGTTCGTAAACCCAGTGAATGCGACTTTTGCGGATGTGCGCGGTGACAGAGCCCAGAGGACGATGATGATGACGAGGAAGCCGAAGATGTGCACGACCAGCATGAAATTTTGGATTATGGGCATGGCTTTCGCCGCCCAGGTGTTCAGAACCCATACAAGTATCGCGACTGCGATGACCATGAGAGTGCTTTGCCAGTTGGTGGGCTCGTATGATGGGTACATCACGATAGCGCATGCTTGGATGAGGGTTCCGACGAGGAAAGGTCCTGACGCGGTTCCGGCTTGCCACGAGAGCATAGACATCCAGCCTGAGCGTGGTCAGCAAATTGTGGATGTGGTCTGGGGTATGCTTATACCAATGAAGTAGCTCATCGGCTTCTGTATACTGGGTGGAGAGAACTCAGATATCCAATGGTACTGCCCTCCTGCCTGAGTCGATCATTAGCCCAAGCAATCTTTCATGTGTGGGAAAATAACTTACGGTGCTAAGACTGTTAGCCTGAGGGTCTTCGACATGCGGGGAGAAGCTTACGGAGCCATAGATGCCATCTCAGCCAGGGAGGCCATAACAAACGCGAAACCAAACAACGTCCACACGTAAGACCAGATCAGCCCTGCTGGCCCTCCATCAACAAGTCCCTGGTAGGTCGCAGTCAACAAGACCTCCCAAGTTTCTTGGATAATGACAGTAAAGGCAAGCGCAGAAAGAGGCCGATAATTTCTCTACCCAACAACAGTCAGCGTAACGCACCGAGACCTATTATCAAAGTACTCACTCTCAACTCCTGCACCTTGCCCATTCGCAACATGTCCTTTTGGTCATTCTTGGTGTGGCCTTTGAACGAGCTGTGATACCCATCCCCCGCATCTTCCTCGTCAAAGCTGTTAGGCTTGGGCAAAGCCGTCTCTCCGACAGGAATCTTCTCTATCCCACCAACATCTATGTTCTCATAAGACGACATTCAGGCTAAAAGCAAGAGGCAAGGATGTCACGTGTGAAGGACGCGAACTTGAACGTCTGTGACTCGAGAACCCGAGCGCAGTAGAAATAGGAGCAAAGGGCAAGCCGCCAGGTCACAGAAAAGATGGAACGAGGGGAGCAAAATATCCTAGGTGCATGGCGTCTAGCTCGTGTCCTCGCCCGCGCGTTAGCGATGTGGGTGCATTATAGCAGGCTAGAGAACGAGGGACCCTCTAGCATGCATATGTGGCGAGCGTATGCCATGGTGGTTCCTCGCTCGGTCGCGGTTCGAGACCAATCGTTCGGGAGCGAGGGGTAGGCTTGCCGTGCCGCGGCCAGCTCACCAATGATCGTACCTGGAACGCATAGATAAACGTGCATGGCATTCACCCGCTGCCGTCGGGATGCTGTCAAAGCAGGGACGAAGGTCCCGCGCCTGGTAAGAAAAAGCACTCAGCCGACCCAGACGATTGTCTCAATGGGTGGCTGACTGCTAAGAGAAGATACACAACTTCTGCCACCTGTCTGCTTTTTCCCAAGGCACCCGGCAACTAGCGGAGAAGTTACCATGCTGTCGGGACTCGGGGTTATCCGGCAGCGGCAAGATAGACCGACGCTGGTCCGATGGCTCGAGATCATGGTTTCATGTTGCATGTGCTTCAATAGACTAGCCGAATCTAGTCTTCGGAAGCGCGCCGAGACAGCCACCATGTCAGTGAAATCGATTGTGGAAGGGTCATTGGGATTCGCTGAAAGCAATTGGAAAAGAAGCCGGAAGGGAGAGGAGGGCAACGGTTCGTCGAAGCGGACGCTAATCGGTGAGGTCGCTGGCCACAACACCGCCATACATAGTCGATATGTCCAATGGAACTCGACATTCGCCACCAAGAACAGCCCAGGAGATGTATAGAGTTCTATCGCGCCATAGCCGACGGCAGTACAGTGACCCGGGGATCCTGGTATGCGAAAATACTGCCTTTTCCACGTCCGACGGAACAGTCAGTTGTTAGCTCGCGATAATAGGTACTCCTGATTGGACTCACAGGGCGTTACGAGCCACCCAGCCCAATCAGCATGTTCCAAGGACGTGGAAACGGGCAGTAGCGAAGGAGCTACGCCCGTGCAATATCCCACCAAGCCACCTCGGTCAAAAACGCCAGCCAACAAGCAGAAAGCCGGAGGGACTATCAGCTCAGGAACAGGAGCACAGGAGCATGCAGTGGGGCCGTTAAGACGAGGACAGTGCTGTCATGGATGTCCTCCTATTGTGTCGAGAGCTTGGTTGTTCTTCGATTTCCCCTTCGTTCGTGCAATGGAGACTGATATTATCCCTCCACCATATGTCATAGCGGACGACGATAAGCGCGGGCTGATCTTTGTCATTACAGCGACGACCCTCTCCTTCGTTTGGACATGTCTTTTAATTCGGATATACTTGCAAACAAAGGCAAGACAGTTGAGATCGGATGACTGGTTCCTGGGTGCAGCCACGGTACGTCTCTCAACCGCAAGCAAGCAATTCGATGCAATCTGACGGTGTTAATAGCTTTTGGGTACCGTGCAATCCGGGTTGATGTTCCGCGCTGTGAACGTAGGTCTGGGACTGTCGAAAAAGAGGTTGTCTTCGGAGGACTTGATCGGCAAGGTTAGTAGCGATCGTCACCAGGGTCCAACCCCCCGCAAGCGCAAGAGCCTGGACGGTGCGGTTGGCGGCCTTAATAACGTCCCAACAGATCGAGTTCGGCTCACAGATACTCTACGTCTTCACGCTGCTGCTGTCGAAATGTACAGCCTTATTCCTTTACCTTCGCCTGTCGCCGAAGAAGGAGCACATAATCGCCTCGTGGGTGATTGTCGCGGTCTCATCCGTATGGGCTCTTGTGTCGGTTATTCTCATCGCAGTGCCATGCAGTCCGGCCACATTCTGGAGTGATGGGTCGGATCAATGCTCGAACATCGTAGGTACACTGCCTCAGTTCTGGATCCAAGAAGCTGATTGGACCAGTGGCCACGTTGGCAAGCCATCGGGGCCATCGACATCCTGATCGAAGCCTGCATATGGGCAATCGCTGCGCATCTCATAGTTGGGCTGCATCTGAGGCTGAAATCCAAGGCCATGGTTATTGGAGCCTTCTCCGCGCGTTTACCGGTCATCTTAGCGTCCACGTTCCGGTTGTATTACCTACACGCGACCCTCACTGCGAGCGACTACCCACTTGAAAGTTCATATTATATCGTGGCCACGCAGTGGCATATCAGCTACGCCATAATGTCCTCGACGATCACCGGTTTAGGTCCATTTCTGCGTCCTTTTAGCAGCTCATTCAGCACGTCATATCGACGCACCTCATATATAGATCAGGCCAGTCTTCCCGGATCCGGCTCTCCATCTAAGACGCGTAGCCAAGTTCGAGCTGAGAGCTACCAGATGCAACCCATGCAGGCTCGGCAAATCGAGGTACCTGCAGTGGGCTCGCATTCGCATGGACGCTCATTACCGGACCATTCTGCAAAGGAAGACGGGAGTCGGCGGCCGGACTCGAACATTTTTAAGAGGAACATAGCTGTTTCAGGAGGACAGAAGTCGCCACCGGCTGGCGATGAAGCGGACACTATAAGCAGGGTGAGCCACGAGAGCCAGCAGTGGATTATTAGGAAAAAGACGGAATTAACGGTGGAGACTGATCGCGTAAGTTGCATCAGCCACGGTAGCAGGACACATTAGGGGTTGATTTCTATGGCAGACGCCGGGGGGTCATTAGGGTAAGGAAGTTTTGGCGTTCCAAGATAGGATGGGCTCAATGTCGCTGGCGGTGTCAAGGCCAGGCAAGCGTAAGGAATATGTGTTCGAAGGGAAGCATGCATTTCGAATTTGGTTGCGGATAGCGCCAGATACGGGATAGAAGCTGGAAGCATCCTGGGCACTAGTATATGAAAGGAAAAATGACGAGAAAATGCAAAAGTGAGCCAAGATCTCACCGTCATGAACGCTAGTTGTGCCCTAACTCCTTGTATGGTGCGATATTGTATGTGTGTCAAATGAAAGGTATCCAAACTCTAGT
Source organism: Pseudomonodictys pantanalensis (assembly GCA_019022785.1). NCBI lineage: Eukaryota > Fungi > Ascomycota > Dothideomycetes > Pleosporales > Parabambusicolaceae > Pseudomonodictys > Pseudomonodictys pantanalensis. Next base: position 20,314 of record JAFHBV010000093.1, on the reverse strand, counting down.
TCGCGCGCGGTACGCCTTGTAATCCTCCCCGAAGAACTCGATGAGGTGTTTCTCTTCGTCTACACTTAGTGTCAGCAGATTCGGCGTTGGACATGTTCGTGGGTCGCGTACGCTTAATGCGGCTGTTGAAGAAGTACCACAAGATACCAGAGTAGACTATTAAGCAGACGGTGTTCCCTAGCATGATTTGTGTGCCTATGCCCCACCAGAAGAAGCCAAAGTACGAGGGATGCCGAAAAAGGGCATACACGCCCGTTGTGACGAGCTCATGGTCCGCGTCCTTCCTGGATTGCACCTGATGGTTGAAGTTGGTGCCGGCTTGTGCCATTGCCAGGCTCCTCACAACTTGCCCAATCGTTATCAGCCCAAATCCGATTGCGACGGCCCACGGCGGGTTGACGCGTGCCTGCCACGTCGGGAAGAAGTATGATGTTATGAGGGCCTCGAGAAGCGCGACCGAATGAGCCTTTCGGTAAAGACTGCCGTTGGTGAGGAGGAACGAGGCGACGAGGGCGCTGGGGGTGTTGTATTGGGCCGTGGTGAAGAATTCGAGGAAATGGAACAGGCAGAGCGTTGTGATGAAGGCGCTTGGACGCCAGAGTCGAGTCTGGTAGTAAACCAAGGCTATTGTCAATAGCAAGCTTGACGCTCCACACACACCGAGGAGGAAAGCTCGCACAGCAATGCCGGCAAGTGAGCGGTTTCCGCCGGGCCAGAAGACTGGGTGAATGGCATCGGCCTTTCTGAAGCGAATCTGCTGGGCTTCCTGCGCACGAAGCTTAGCATCGAGTTCAGGCGTCCACTTGCCCGGTTCCTTCGGCCGATTTACAGGAAAGGATATCTCGGGACGCGGAGACGTGGGATGTCCGTTCAGGTCGGCCATGGTTCGAAGTGTTGTGTCGCACTGAGGTTCAGGAGGTGGGTTTATAGAGGCATTTTAGAAGAAAGGTGACACACAAGCGGCGTGGATACAGCGTGGCCCCGGAATGAAGAACAATAGTAAGGCGGCGCCACTCTTTGTTTGTCCCGTTCTGTCGCGTTGCTCGTGTCTCGCTTCTGCCCGATGAAGTCACGATTGGCGTATGATTACTAAGAATCCTCTAGCGTGTCGCTTACGTAGTTGAACCCTCGGGCCGCGCCTGCGATTTGTGGACATCCCACTTCGTGGCCTCAGGACCCATGGCCAAGATGTATTTCCCTTCCTCATCCGTGACCCTCCTTTGCCCTAGAAGCCTTCCAACAGCGCAGCCCTTTGTTAAGGACACCTCTCCGCATTTCATAATCTCCTCACACAATGTCACTATCCGAAAACAAGCAAAAAATGCTGCGTGGGGAGCTGTATCACGCATTTACTCCTGAGCTGGTGGCTGCCCGTAATCGGTGCAAGCATGCATGTGCAAGATACAACAATGCCGGAGACGTTCCACGGCGGAAGCTGACCGAGTTGTTTCGGGAGTACGTATGCTCCTGCACTGCTTCGCTCGTAGTGCAACCTCTCATGCATCATCCAGCATCCTACAGGACAAAACCCCGCTTCCACCGCCAGCAGCGACACCGGATGCTGATGACAATCTCTTTGAGGATGACCCCTGGATAGAGCCTCCCGTCGCCATGGACTACGGCTTCAATGTCAAGCTCGGCAAGAATGTCTTCATCAACTACCAGGCCGTCTTCCTCGATACTTGCCTCACAACCATCGGAAGCCGCACACTGGTCGGCCCTAATGTATCGTTCTATGCGGGCACCCACCCCCTCGATCCAGTAATCCGCCAAGGAACTCGAGGGCCTGAGCTCGGAAAAGAGATCCATGTCGGAGAGGACTGTTGGATTGGAGGCAACGTTATCATCCTTCCCGGAGTCACGATCGGTAGAGGAAGCGTCGTCGGCGCTGGAAGTGTTGTGACAAAGAGCGTCCCCGACTTCACAGTCGTAGCAGGCAATCCCGCCAAGATAATCAAAAAGATCGAGACTGCAATGGACCCAGCGAGCGGCGCAAGCTGGACAGGCTGGTCCAATGCAAATGCCGAAGGGGGTGAGGGGCCGACGGCGGAGATAGGAGAACGTGACGAAAGCCTTCAGACTGAGCCAGAGCTCAAGTGAGCAATGAGGAAGGAGCGCCGACAGCTAAGACTGAGCGCTCTTGTTACCCAGTTTCCCAGTCGTTGTTGACCTCTTCTAGCTGGTTTATTTTGGAACGCAAAAACATAATCGTATCCCCACTTCAAATGAGATAGTCGCCCGGGTCTTCTAGCTGCATACCAACGGCATCACAACGAATCATCTACAATAGCGTCACTCCGGACACTCTTTGAGACAGCGACAAGTTCATGCATCCTGTCCAAACTTGTCAAGCTGTAGATAGACATGGAAAGATTACCGCCTCAGCGAAGTATCCAAATCTTCAAGCTCTTGTGCTTTAGAGGCTGTCTGTTGCCTAATCAAGCAGTTGATCGACAAGAGCCCCACTTCCAGGCTTCATGTTGCTAACATCACTGGAATCAGAACTGTGAGACTGCATCTTACAAGCTCGGAATGCGCCTAACTTTGGGAGGGTTAACCCCCAGCTCCTGACCGCAGCGATAATCGATACAATTATCAATTTAATATACAACATCCTGCGCGCATCTTTCCAGTATAGATTGAAAAGAGTTTATATGGTATTTCAGCTACCATCAAGAAAGGGTGGCGTTAACATCTTTGTGTTGTGCGAGCGGGATACCCAAAGACCCGAGTACTGCATATTGCCGGTCAATACTCTATGCTTCAGATCAGCTCTTGGCTTAAAAGCCATGAATATATTCTCACCGTATGCTTTCGTCATGGTAGCCATCGCCGAGTAAAGGAGCTCGTCGTTGACAAGTATTTAATTCGCCTTGATTCCGCTGTATTGACTCAACCCAACCCAACAGACAACAACGAATATCCTGCATCCACACTACGAAATTTACCATCATGCATTTCTCTAAACAAACTCTTTCAACGGCTCTTGGTCTTATCTGCTCGGTCACTGCGCAAACCTGCAGCAACTGCCCGGCCGGGAACTTGACCATTTACGCATCTTCCGTTCCGAACTCTCTCTTTGAGATCAACTGCGGAGTGCACTACTTCACACCCACCAATCTCGCCATGTACCAGTCACCAGACATGTTTGCTTGCGCAGAGTAGGTCTCACCACATGGATCGAAACTACAACGCTAACTCAACGCTGCTTGTGTGCCAAATGGACCAATTCCAACCCAACAAATTCGTGCTACGCGGGTAGCTTCAACACATCTGCCCCGAACGGTAATACAAATTGCTTTTTGAAAGGCGTGCTTAACGGTACGGACTCGCAGCGCCTAATGGATCCGAAAATCAACACGATGCTCTACATAACCCTCTGCTCCAAATAATCTTTGCGAGAGTCGAGGCAGCGGAGGAGCCTGAAGGTACTTGTGGATGTTTGACGGAACAGGCTGGGAGCAGAGCCTTGCCGCAGGATGTGAACACAGTCTTGTATAGTGTGTAGGGAAGGGGTGCAATCGTGGGTTTAGGACATTATCACAATCGCTTAGTCTATTGTTTTATTTTTGGCTTCCATAGCACTTACGTACGGTCTTTACCATTGCTATAGTAATCCACAGAACAGCTCCATCAACAGCCTGGTACTTGAGATCCATCACTCACCTCTAAGCAACACCAAACCGCTGCGTCTGGTGGAGGCAAGCAACAAACAACAAACAGCTGCTCACTTCCCATTAATTTAACCGGTGTACAAGTTGGCACGGTTCTCCACTTGTACAAGGATTTGATGTTGAATTTGAATTGGGAACCCGAGACACCAGTCAAAGAGGCAGCGTCAATATTTCGCCAACTAGGAGACATCTCACACAGCCTTGAACTCCAAAATGCATCTAGTTACGAGCCAAGGTCTCTGGTGTGGTCGGAGTACGCCAAAAAGCCAGACGCCCAACGCCTTTCGACCCTGAGAGCAATCACCGCCTTTGAATACATGGGTAAGACTCATCACGTTCTGAAAAAACTTCTACAAAGTCATAGATGGCATGGCAGACGTAATGGAAGTCTTTCTGGATGACAATGACGCTATCGAACCCATGCCTACCACAAGACATGGTGGCATTATCGTTAGTGCTTCGAATTGGTCAAAGAAGAGGACGTTGAAGGATCGGCTTTCTGGCACAGTGCACAGGGTCAAATGGTAGAGAAAACGCCACTGTCAGTACTGTTTTAAACTAGATTGCCGCAGTACCAGGGTCGAAGAATATGCTCCTTGATCGAGTGCGCACAGTGGATTGGAGGCGTCAGCTATTCATTTCGCAAGAGGGTCTGATTGGAGTTGTTCCAGAAGAGGCTGTGATTGGAGAGGAAATTTGGCTTTTACCTAGTTGTGGTGTTCCGGATCTTTTGCGCCCTTTAGAGGAAATTTTGTTGTTGCTGTTGTTGGCGAAGCTCACGTTAACGACTATCCGTTCTCTGATGCAAGCTCACATATTGAGATGGCGTACGCAAGTGTGTAGTTCTGAAGGGACCTGATTTCAGCGTATTTCTTTGATTTGAGACTGGATTGCATATCTTTGTACCAGAAAATTGACCTTGTATCTCTATATTCTAGTGAGTACATGCAACAAAGTAGCGTCTGGAGTCTGTTCATTCCTTCCTTTTCGTGGTAGAATTTTATTTCCAGCCTTTGGGTCGGGTTTCTGCCCTGATGTTCTATCCTTCAAGAGCCAAGCGGCGAATGCAGCTAGGCCAAATGCAGCTAGATGACTGCCAAGATTCAAGTCGTCGGACGAAATCAACCATGATGTCGCAGCGTTCCTGTTATGTCATCCCATTGTCTCTCGACATCCGAATGTCATCCAAGTGTTTGGTGTATTTGTCACGTCTCGACTCCGTTCCTTTTTCATGTTTCCGCCTTTACTGGATTCGGAACTCAGCAGACTAAATATAACGTCAACATCGCGACACCGTACAAATCCTGATCTTCATCGGAATGCGACATACATCTCCGCCGATCTATGGCGACCACTCCTAGAAGCCGTTCACGATGTTATTGGCAACCGTATACGTATCGCTTCGGTGACATTCGTCCACGCCTTCGCTCCTCGACGCAGGATCCTCAATTTTTGGTTCTCCCTTGTGATCCACACGGCATGAACGGCAGCACAGACATGGTGCTCCCAAACAGAAACGTTTGAATTTCTATTCCTGCTGTTCTCGGGCTCGTATCAGGCGCCAAGCTTCCTACAAGACCTTGGTGATCACTGGCAAGCTTTGTGCGCAGCGGGCGCCAAGGCCGACGAAACGGCTCCCATACGCCAGCAAAACAACGTGCTCCGACCCCAAAACACCCCAAAGATGCTAAGCTTTGTTTTTGGTCATGGTTTCCCCGGTCAGCAAATGATAATGCGTTGAGAGAACGACCCTCGCTTGCTTCAGATATGGGGAGGCCCATTGGCGGACGACCCCAGGCCTTCCTGAAGCACCACCTGCTACGCCGCCTGATCGTGAGCTCAAAAGAACGTCTCTTACACAAGAGACATTGCCAAGGACCGCAGAAAAGCCTTTTAACAATCTGTTGCACTTGGGTCGTTGAACCTTCTTAAGCAGCGCCGACAAAAGAACCTTCTTGGACTACATATATCAGCAGCCACCACCTCCACGAATTTGTTTGACGGGCAGGTTCCACATTCCTTAACTGGCTACAGCATAACTTCTATTCCACTTCTTTCATCTCGCTTAAGCCTTCTTTTCCAACGTACATATTTGATCAGCTCTTATTCTTTCTTTCAGATCGCTAGTCGACATGAAGTACATACTCCTCGCTTCTCTTCTCTCCACGGCGGCTCTTGCAGCTCCGCTAGCCGCGCAGGGCCAGGCTAATACTAATGCCGGAGCCACCCAGGCTGGTGCAGGCACCGCCGGTACACAGACGGGCGCTGGACAAGTCCAGGCCGGACAGACCGCACAACAAGGTGCTACGCAAGGCACCGCAGGCACTCAAGGCACTCAAGGCACTGCGGGTACGGCGGGAACTCAGGGTACGACGGGCACCCAAGGCACTGCAGCAAACCAAGGCACGCAAGCCGCCCAAGGCAACGGCCAGCTCCAGAACTCTCCTCAGCAGGGTGCTGGCGTAGCCAACGGCCAGACGCCTTCGGCCGCCGACCTCGCAACCGCTGTATCGAACTGGCAGGCAGACACGTCCATGGTGTCCAACTTCCTCAACATCGGCGCTGGCATCCAGAACAATGCCGCCTTTAAGCAAGCCGCGACCGTGGCTTTTAACGCCGAAGTCGACGAGCTCACCCACAAGGCCATCATCGACCAGGCCAACGGCAATTTGCCTCAAGTCCAGGCCGCGAACAGCACCCTCGCGACGGGAGGCGCGTTCCAAGATGTTGTCGACAAGCTCCAGCAGATGTCTGTTCAGGGTCGCGCTGCTGTCGCAAATATTGACTTGATTAACCAGAACCGTTGCGTCAATGGTAAGTACCTCTATATACATTCCATCACCTTGTGCTTGGATTAACTCCTTTAGTGCTTCCCAACATCGATGCCTACATGGCATCCACCGGCTCCTCCAGCCAGGCCATTCGACCGAACGTCTGCGACCAAACCGGTGTTGCTGGCGGTGTCCAGGGCACCGGCCCGACACAGCCAGGTCAAGCCCCTGGTACACCACAGGCGGCGTTCGATGCTGCTGCGGCTCTCGCCAAGGGAACTGGGAACGGTCTTGTTCAGAATGGCGCGGGAATTGCTCAGGCGGGCACTCAAGCTCCTACTCAGGGCACCGCGGGAACTCAGACCCCTACCCAGGGTCAGGCTGGTATGTTGAACACATCCCTCCGCGCTGAAGATCTGGCTAATCAATTGTAGGTACTCAGGCGGGCGCTGGAACTCAGACGGGCGCTGGAACTCAGACGGGCGCTGGAACTCAGACGGGCGCTGGAACTCAGGCAGGCGCTGGCCAAGCTCAGGCCGGTGCTGCCCAGGCCCAACAAGGTGGAAACACCCAGCAGAGCGGCGCTGCTGCTCAAGCACAGCAAGGTGGAAATGCCCAGCAGGGTGGCGCTGCTGCTCAAGCACAGCAAGGCGGTGCCGCGACCCAGGCTCAACAAGGTGGTGCCGCTACTCAGGCCCAGCAGGGTGGAGCAAAGGCGGGCGGCGCCGCTGCCCAGGCACAGCGGGGTGGTGCTACCAAAGCGACAATGTAAGGGACATGTATTCGACTGGAGTGATGTCTGCGACACCACTTTCCTTTGCAGACGGCCGAGGGAACGACACTTTCGCTTCACTGTGGATGTTTTTAGCCTTCTGTACAAAATTGCGAGTAGAGGGGCGGAATAGAAGTATTGTAGCCAAATTCCCAACCGACCTTCCGGCGCTCTTTGCCAGAACAACAGACATAAACGTCTTACGATGGATTTCATACACGGCCAGCGGTGATCGAGCAGGGACATGACCCCATATCCTCGTCACGTGAGGTCCTGCCCCCGGTTCGCGAAGATCAGGCCAAAAGCTTGATTCCCCAGGTATCCGCAGTTTCGAACCCTGATAATCAAGGCTCCGCATGTTTCTACGGATAGCCATAGCGTTCGGCAGGGCGCATATCCGGTTCGTTTCATCAGTGCCACAGAACGACGAGCGGCATTAACGCGAAGCTTCTGTCACTCCACCAGCTGCAACAAACGCATCTGAAGCAAAAGCTTGCGTGGCATCCCAAATGCCATCACACTATCTCCTCGTTACCTCGTTCAGTCAGACGAGGCCGTCGTGAGATGCGTCTGGGAAGACAGGGAGGGGAGGTCAAGTGACACGCGAGCTCGCCTCGTAAACATTTTCGCCTCCACCTGCTCAGCGTCACCGAGGCTTCGCGGTCCTTGCTTGCATCGCTCTTCGTGAAACTGCTTTGCCATTCTGGACATTCGCTTACAAACACAAAGGTCGATGGGAGCAGAACGGGCTGGGATGGCAGCCTGAGGTATGCGCTGGCAATGGTTCGCGCTGAGTCGACGGCTTTTGCTCCACCGACGCGAGCCAAGCGCAGCCCGCGCCCGCGCACTTCGCTGACCGCATCGCTGGCGACCTGCGCTACGGCTTGAGAAGCACGATTCCGTGTTGCCTGAGGAGGGATTTGAGATATGGCTGAGGACGAGCATGCGGCGCCGAAGCCTGTGGACCTGGAGAAGGAGTTGACGTGCTCGGTGAGTTGTGTTTCGAGGTTTGGTTTCGGTTGGTGGGGGAGTGGAGCTGAGCGCGGGTTCTCGTCGAGGAGCGGTCTCGGGGGAGATGGGATGGGAGCATAATGAAGTGTATAGACATGCTGCCCAAAGCTGCGATTTGGGCAGCTGCGGATGTGTGCGAGAGAATTGCGCTTGGTGTTGCCTCCCCTCCCGTAACATGGCATCGCAACTTGTCAAGGACATCCTTACTAACAGCCGCCTTCAGATCTGCACCGAACTCCTCTACCAGCCGCTCACCCTGCTCGATTGCCTGCATACTTTCTGCGGCGCCTGCCTTAAGGAATGGTTCGCCTTCCAAGCTTCGACCGCGACGTCCATACACCCGTATACCTGTCCGTCATGTCGCGCATCTGTTCGAACCACACAGCCGAACGCTATCGTGAATACACTGTTGGAGCAGTTTGTCAAGGCGAATCCGGCAAGAGGGAAGTCGGACGAGGATAAGAAAGCAGACAGGGAGAAATACAAGCCAGGCGAAAATGTTATGCCGAAGCTGAGGAAACGGGTGGTGGAGGGCGAAGAGGAAGAGAGAAGGATGCTCGAGGAGGTGCAGCAGCTGAGCTTGAGGGAGGTAGGGATTGATAATGGGGGCAGCAGTGGGAATGCGAGTGGGAGTAACCTGGAGGTGCCAAGGGAGCGTAGGAGGAGGGAAAGAAGTCGAGAGCGGAGAAGCAGAGAGCAGAGCAGAGACTCGAGACGAAGAGAAGAGAGATCAAGGAGTAACAATCCACCTGGCGCTGCGTCTTCTTCGTCCAGAGAAGTCGTCCCACCGCGGGTAGTCGAGCATCAGTCCAGCCTGCGGTCGTTGCTGAGCGTATCAGAGTTGGATTCGCAGGAGGTGGAAGAAGAAATTATGCGGCAGATCATGGAGGAGGGTTTGCTGGATGGGATAGACCTGAAGAACATTGATCGGGCACAAGAAGACGAGATCAGCGAAAGGATAGCACAGGCCTACAGGAGACGACAGGAAGAGCGTAAACGGGAAAGAAGGGAGAGGAGAGAGCGGCTCGCGAGAGAAGCACCCATCAACTCGTCAGGGCATTCTACACCCCCAGATATTCGCAGTCCTCCCAGCGACAACGAACAATCGCGTAGGAGAGCTCATGGACGGTCAGAGAGTGGGACATCTACACCCCATGACCGAAGACCGCCTGTCTCGAGGCCTGGGCTTCTTGATGTCGCGAACCAAGGCGGACGCACACGACATACCCGATCGTCAAGTCAAGAAAGCTCAAGATCAGCGAGGAGCGAGCGACGACCCGCTGCATTGTCCGTCTCATCGGCACGAGCGCCTAGCCACTCGACTACAGATCTAGCAGCGAGGCCGGCGACTTCTGACGCGGCTCCAACCTCACGACGACGTCAGTCAGACAACCAGCAGCGGAGTAACCTGGAAGCACGACAGCAATTCCGAAACAGTCTCCAAGCACATGTGGGATCGAGCGCTGATTCTCCGCGCAGAGCAGCTTTCAACGTTCCAGTCACTGACAGTCCGACAAGTTCCACAGCTGTCGTAGCAGCTCCTCTGACATCTCCACAGATCATTGATAATGCAACCTCAACACCTTCACAACCTCCCGCATGTCGACGAACCACAGACCCAACGAGCGTCAGACAGACACGAAGCTCAGACAACGGCACACCTCCCATGACCTCACCCCCCGTGTTCCGCTCAACAACCGATCCCTCCACCGGCCAGCCTCGCTCAAGACCAACATCCGTGGTCGCGACACCAGCTCCAGCTCCAACGCTATATCCCGAACCTCACATCATCTGCAACAGCTGCGGCAAAGAGCACATCGAATACGACCTGCACTACAACTGCTCGCGCTGCGACTCAGGGACCTTCAACCTCTGCCTCTCCTGCTACCGCCGCGGAAAGGGCTGCAAGCACTGGTACGGCTTTGGCTGGGCCGCCTGGCAGAACTACAACAGAAAAGCTCCACCGGGTGGCTACCCCCCAGATCACGAATGGCCGCACGTCATGCGTGGGCATCGCTATCGACGACCCGACAACCCGCTGTCAGAAACACACATGCCGGTGCACTCCCTCGAAAGTCCCTCGGATCCAACGCACCGCCTCGAATCCGGCGTCTTCTGCGACCTCTGCGCCGCCTTCGCAAACGGATGCTACTGGAAATGCGACTACTGCAACGAAGGCGAGTGGGGGTACTGCAACAGCTGCGTCAACCAGGGAAAACACTGCACGCACGCACTGCTCCCCATCGCGCACGTCTCGAAAAAGAAAGACACCACCAATGCCCCTACATCCGACAAATTGCCCTCCTCCCCACGCCTCACACCCCCCTCCGCTGACGTCCCACCCACAACCCCCCCAGTAACCCCCAAAGCCGCCTCCCTAATCCGCGGCCCCGCCCTCGTCTTCCTCGCAAATTCCACATTCCGCCCGCTAACCTTCCAAACCTACTGCAACATCTGCACGTACCCGATCCCGCCCTCGCAGACGCGGTACCACTGCCCCGTATGCAACGACGGCGACTACGACATCTGCGTCAGCTGCTACAACAAGCTCGTCGCGAGCGGGCGCATCGCAAAGGAAGACGGTATGTATGGATGGCGACGGTGTCTCCAGGGCCACCGCATGGTGCTCGTCGGCTTCGAAGACGGCGAGGGCGGCCAGCGGAGAGTCGTGGTGCGGGATTTAGTCGGGGGGTGGAGTTTGCGCGAAGACGCCGCGCGCAAGGCTTCTACGGATACCGTCACGCCGGGGGGTGTGGCGGGCGCGATGCATGAGGTGGGGGGCAGTTTTACGTGGAGGGATGGCGAGGGGAGGGTGCAGAGGCATGTGCGTTCTCCTCAGTCTTCACAATTCCAGATCGAGCAAGCTCAACAGCAGAGGTTTCCGCCGGATGGGGGCGTGGGGTTGAGGGTCCAGGCCAAGTGGAGCTATTGGAATGAGGAGGCGGTGGATGAGTTGAGTTTTCCAAGGTTGGCGGAGATTACTGAGGTGGAGGATATTAATGGGGATTGGTTTTGGGGGGTTTATTGTGGGGGGAAGCGGTTGTTTCNGNGGGCGTATGGGAGGGTGGTTGGAGGGAATGTGGAGAGACAGGGGGTTATTTGATAGTGGGATGATGGTGATTGGGAAGGTGGGAGGTTGGCTTATGCGTATTTGGTATCTGGGGGCTTGGGCTGGGTTGGGTGATTTGCATAGCAGCGCTTTTTGTTTTGTTTTTTTGGATGATATGGTGATGAGCGATGAATGTTACGGCTGTAATAACGACGGCATAGCAAAAGCAGAATGGCAATGTAACTTAATCACTCACTGCATACCTGCCTGTGCGCATACACCACTTCCCATTTCGTGGATCTACACACTAATAAACCCCCACTCAGGAGGCACACCATCCAGCATACCCACCACCCTCTCCCCACCCAGATGCTCAGGCATCCTCCACACCGCACCTTGCTCGTCCGCTTTCCTCCTCTCCTTCCGATACAGTCTGAGCCATACCGCATCCGCATTCCTTGCCTCCAGCGCCTTACGCACATCCTCCCTCTCCAAAACCCCATCAAGCACATCCAACACATCGTCGAAGAAATCTTCCCTAACCGTAACATGTCTCGCCACCGCGCACAGCAGCCTTGTCAACGACTCAAAAATCATGCGATCCGGCGCCGAAGTATACATCTCCGGCCTCTCGAGCGCCGATTCATTACCGAGTGTAAGCGCTGACGTCGTCGTCGTCGTGAGCGTAGAAAGCTCAGACAACTTCGTCGACTTGACGACTTTCTTCTTCCCCCCTTCTAACCCACCACCAACTTTACCCACAGTTCTGCTCCCATCCCGCGACGTGCGGCGGTGTATTGACAAGAAAATAGGCCAAGCGGCTTCGATGCGGCTCTTCATAAAGTTGCCCGCGTGCTCGCATAGCAACGCCACTGTGTCCAACGCCCCGGCTACGATGTACGCCTCTGGATCTTGGAGTCGCGGCAGCAAGACAGGCCAGAGTGTGTTGATGAGTGGGAGGAAGGAGTTTTCGTGTTTGGCGAGGGCCGGGATTGTGGTGGAGAGGAGGGAGAGAAGGGATGTACGGAGAGAGGGTGAGGTGGAGGGGAGGTGGTGTTGGGTGAGTTGGGAGATGTTGAGGAGGATGGTGTATGTCGCTGGTGCGGGGGGCGGTGGGTCGTCGGATGGCGGTGGTGGCTGCAGGTCTTCTTCTTCGTTGCCGTCGTTTTCGGGTTGGGTGCTGGGGTCTAGGTCTGCGATTGGGTTGCTGGCGGATTCGGCCCATGGTTGTTGGGGGAAGGCGCCTTTTGGGAGTGTTGAAAGGTCTTTCTCTAGTTCTAGAGCGGTGGTTTCGGCCTTCTTGACCTCTTCGAGGATTTTGTGGAGTCGTGCAATAGTATCGGTCCTTGGGGCTTTGGCTTCCTGGCCTGGGGAGTTTTCGATGGCGAGCTGTGGCGCCTTTACACCCTCCTCAGCCATGCCTTTGAGCACGGCGAACAATAACTCTACTAGTTTTGGATACCCATGGTACCTCTCTAACGCTCCGAAGATGCTGCCTACAAGGTCATCTAGATATGGCAACAAGGTTGGTCCGCAGAGCCGCATCATCATGAGCAGCACCTGCGGTGCTTGAGGCGAGACGTCACCGTAGCTGAGTCGTAGCCCGACGGCGTTGACGATGTAGTCAACATTCGCGATTACCATATCACTCGCGCTCTCGTAGCCGCAGGAGTCAGCGATGATGTTGAGAGCTGTGATGGCGTGATTACGCAGGCCGGGGTTGGAGCTGCCTAGATGGTGTAGAATGGGATAGAGGGTCTCGCTGAGCTCGGCGCGAAATTCCAACCTGTAGCGTGTGGCTTGCATGGCGACGGCTTCGAGGGCTAGGGCTTGGAAGTGCCATGATGAGGTAGTTGCTGTAATTTCGTCTTGACTGAGGAGGTCCAGCGAGTGGGAGTATAGATTGTCGAGCAATTCTTCTTGTGGGTTTGAAGCCCCCATGTTGATGAAGTCGTCAATGGAGGGGTTGTTTATCGTAATTTCTCGAAGGAGATTGGTCGAGATCCAAAGACTGGCTAGGCGGTTTTGAGAGGAGCCTGTGGAGAGGGTGTTGAGAAGGTCTTGGACTACGGTAAGTGCGATATCGGATTTCGAGAGCTCGGTGAGAAGGAGGCTGAATTCTCGCATCATGTCTTCTTGGCCTTTGAGGCGGAGCTTGAGGGGCTCGAAGGCTGATGTTGAGGCTCCTTTGCTCAAAACAAGCTCGCTAGATGGTGTCGTTTCCGCAATGACTTCTGTGCCGTTGGAGTCGTTGAGGATTACTGAAACACCGTCGCGAAGATTTTGAGCTAACACATCATCGACCATTGCCTGGTCCGCCTGTAGCAATCTAACCGTGACTGATATCTGGTGGATGATCTGGTGCCGGCCCGTGTCGTCTTTGGATTGCATGAGTCGTGGTAAAGATACCACCCAGCCGTGTAGACTCTCCCGAAGAAGCTCGGATAGCTTCTGGTCTGTGGAGAGCAATATTTTCAGGTCATTCTCGATGGTGTCTTGCGGTCCGCCGCGCCCAGCCAATGATATCATTGTTTCTATGACCATACTGGTCGACTCGGCGAGACTGGTCCGACAGTCTTGTATTACAACGAGGCATAATTGGAGTAATGCTCGTCGCACTTCTAATCTGACATGGGTACGAAGCTTGAGGATGTTGGAGAGAGCGATCTTGATCTGTGATGCGGTGGCCTGTAGCCATGACTGTGAGCGTACGACGCTGGTGTCGTTCTGCGTGGCGTTTGGAAGATCCTTGGTCTGCTGATCGCTCAAGCAGCGGATCAAGAGCGCGGAAACGCATCTAAGACCCTGTTCTAAAACCCTAAAGCTTGCCCGATTGCTGCTGCTCGGAGTCAAGACCTTGGTCAACGAAGAGACCATCCGGGGGAGGAAGCTGGCAAGAGCATCTTTGTCATCGATGGCTGCGACCAGAGCGTCGGTGGCGGCTAAAGCTTGCAACTTGATGCCGTTGGAGTTACTGTCTCTTAAAGCATCCAGGACGACAAGGACAGCTTCGCCGAGCGCGGGTATGTTCGCCGTCGCAGTGAGTTGGTGTTTCCCCTGTGGCTGGCGCGATACCTGTGTGATGAGCTCTGCGATACATTTCAGAGCCACAGTCTGCAACTCTTCCGAGGTACCGGCGACTCCATTGTCAGCAGACGAAGGTTTTGCCATGAAGGTGAAGAGGATGAGGAGCTGTCCCGATAGCTCTGGGGTGAGACCGCCGCCCCATCCTTCCTGCAGTAGGATGGAAATGCACTCTAGGCATAGTTCGAGAGAGTGCACAGGTACGTTGCGCGAGACGCGCAGAATCTGTGATATCGGGACGAAGACATACTCTGCTAGCTTGGCGTCTAGCGTGTTGGGTCTCGATGAGATGGCTCGGAGAATGGTGAGCAGCTGCTCCAGGGCCTTGATTAAATCATTTCGAGCTTGGGGCTTCTGCGATAGAGTCGATGCCACTTGAAGGATCTCGATGCATACCGGCTTCAGCTTTGTGGGTTGTTATTGGAGATGTCAGCACTCAGAATGGTGCTCGCGTACTCGCTGAAAGGCTTGCTGCCCGTCCATGCTTCGCCCAGATGTGCGCGCCGCGATGCCCCCCGTCGCGGCCTAGCATCCATAAAAGGAAATGTATGTGAAACACGATGTGCAGGTAGGTGTGCAAAGACGACGTTTAGATAGCCGAAAAGGGTGAGTCTGTGGTCAACGGGTCGTGTGAAGGGTTAGTCAGTCTTTGAACTCGTGCCTGTTTCTTTCGAGGCAAAACCCAATGATCGGGTGAGTTGCCTTGGATTGCTGCGACCGAAATTCACAAGTAATGAGATGGTCTCGATAGAGAGGAGAGTAAGGCAAGTGATGGGCGGAGGAGTGCGGGTGCCGGGAGGGAGGTCGGGCCGAGACTGGACGGTAGGCTGCGCTGCGCTGCGCTGGCTGGCTGGCCCGAGAGCGCGTTTGGCCCCAGCGCGTTACTGCTCAAGCTCCCCCTCGACTCGTCTGACGGCCATATATCGCCAGCATTGCCAGCATCACCACCTCCGCCCACGCGCCGGTCAACCCATTGCGCAAGCCGCCCCGACGGAGCCCTCCATCAAGGCGCACCGGAATCGCGAAATCCAAGCATCCCCGCCGGCCCTGCAGCATCCAAACGGGACGCGCAGCCAGACGCGCAGCCACGCGGTATGGCGACACGCAGCCGTCGCAGCGCCGCGGCCGCTGCGGTCGAGGAGGAGGAAGAGCAGGGAAGCGGTAAGAAGCTCGCCTTTAAGCAGAGCCTCCTCGGTCGGCCGGGCAAGCAAATTGGCGTGACGGAACTGCTGGCGCGATTGAAGGCGCTTTGCGACGAGCTGCGAGACATTGAGCAAGAGGAAGCCGACACGGAAGCACTCGCCCCCGCGGCCAAAGAGCTGGCGCATCACAGCCTGATACAGCACAAGGATGGCGGGGTGCGCGCGTGGACGGCCTGCTGCATCGTGGAAATGTTCCGCCTCTTCGCGCCCAATGCCCCATACTCGGCCTCGCAGCTAAAGGTATGGCTATATCCCGGCCCTCAACGTTGCGCACATCTGATGCATGTGACCAGGACATCTTTACCTTGATCATCGTCAAGATCCTCCCTCTCCTCGCCGACCCGTCGCATCCCTACAACAGCCAGCATCTATACATACTCAAGTCCCTGGCCGAGTTCAAGAGTATCGTCATCGTCACAGACATCCCCGGCTCCGCCTCCCTCACCAACGCTTTATTCACCACATGCTTCGACGTACTCTCGGGACCTTCACGCGCGGCGAACGGCGAGGAACTGAGCAAGAATGTGGAACACCATATGACCTCCATTTTGCAGACTCTCATCGACGAGGCCCCCACGGTCTCCTCGGAGGTCGTCGACGCAATCGTCGCGCAATTCCTATGGGCGGACCCCATCACTTTAGGCTCAGCAAAGGGGAAGAAGAATGTGCCCGTGGACACGAAGCAATCTACGCTTCGCCGGAAAGAAGCTCCGCCTGCGTACAACATGGCCAAGAACCTGTGCAACGCATATCCTGAGAAGATGGCGCGTCTATTCGGCACCTACTTCGGCTCGATAATCGTCGACTTCACTACAGGGCCTTCCAAAGAGGGGCGCAACAGGGCAGGCAGCGAAGGCGCAGACGACGACGAAACTAGAGGGCCATCGGAAGAAGATATTGAAGATGCCAGTAAGGCACATCGTTTACTACGAGAACTGTGGAAGTGCGCACCAGGGGCCCTGCAGGAAATTATACCTACCCTGCAGGAAGAGCTGGGCACAGAAAATGTCCAGCTGCGTCAATTGGCAACGGAGACATTTGGAGATATGATCTCAGGTATTGGAGCAGCTGGCCCGCCTCCTAAGCCGGATCTGAATCCTGCGGCATACCCATCGCAGAGCTTGGAGCCTGCGTCCACCGCGCGACCATACAATTACCTCACAACCCCCGCCTCGCGGAATTCCTTCGCTTTGCAATACCCCAGCGCATATCATTCGTTCCTGCAGCGACAGAATGACAAGTCGGCCATCATACGTGCTGCGTGGACGACGGGGATTGGTCGGATACTAATGACCTCTGCTGGGGGTGTAGGGCTGGATCCCGAGGAGGAGCAGAGGATGCTCAAATCCTTCGCCCAATGCTTACTTGACAGTGACGAACGGGTGCGACTGGCTGCTGTGAGAGCCATTGAACACTTCGAATTCAACGACATCGTGCAGAAGCTTGGCGATAACGGAAGCATGTCTGATGCGGGATCAATTCTCTACAACCTTGCGGAGCGTGTGAAGGATCGTAAACCCGCCGTTCATAGCGAGACGATCAAGCTTCTCGGAAAGATATGGGGAGTAGCGGCGGGAGCGATCGCGGAAGGCAATGAGCGGATAACGCACCTCCTTGGGCCCATACCCTCTCGAATATTTGACGCTTGTTACGTGAAAGACCCCGGGATCACCGCGCAAATAGACCTCACCACGTATGACGCCCTTTTGCCTCTCGGTTATCCGCCTATGAAGCCCAAACCAGCGGTCAATGGTGGATCGCAAGTCGTCAAGGATAGCCAAGCTGGTATTGAACAGGGTTACACAGAAGCTGACCTGGACAAAATTCGTACGGAGCGACAATTGGTACTCGTTCATGGTCTGGAAGAGAAAGCTAAGAAGGTTTTTTTTGCCAACCAAGGGAACCAGACTGCGCACGCTACGTACATGGAGCATTTCCTCAAGCTGTGCGAGCAGTACAACGGCGGCGTGATGGACAAGGACGAGAAGGACATCAAGACTAAGCTGGGTGGATTGATCGACTACTACGGCAAAACTATGCCCGATACTCCTCGTGTAATTGAGGACCTGTGGAAATTCGCAAAGGCACACGATCGTCGCAGCTATCAGCTCATACGGTTCTGTATGACACCTGAAAGCGACTACCGGAAGATCTTCAAGTCAATCGTAAGTCCTAACCGTCTCCCACTGCAATTATAGGCTGACGTAGGTATAGAAAGAGCTACGCAAGCGAGTAGAGGATAATCCAGCCAGCCCAACGTTGATGGAGACGCTCAACCCGATTCTCTATCGAGTGAGCTTACTTTGCTACAACAAAAGCCACGTCCCGGCGATTATCGAATTCACGCGTACCGACGACAAGGGCTTGGGAGCTACAGCGCATGAGATTCTCAAGGAGATCTCGACGAAGCACCCCAAAGTCTTCTCGACCCACGTCAAGGACCTGTGCAAGACACTTGAAAGCGAGGCGCCAACCGAGAAAATTCCCAACCCACCAGGGGCCGTAGACGATCTCAAAGCCTGCGCCAGCTTTGCTAGGAGATTCCCGAAGGAAGTACCCCTGAATGCGAAGGACAGCCGAAAGTTGGTGCAAAGCTTCTTGAACTTTGCATTCTTTGGGACGCCGCCTAAAGCGGCCAAGCATGCGGTTACCATCATCGTCAGCAGCGACAACAAAAAGGAATTGCACGTCAAGGAGATTCTCGAGAAGAGCATCAAGAACTTCGCATACGGCAGCAAATATTGGCTGACCAAGCTCGCCGCCCTCAGCCAACTTGTGCTACTAGCTCCGGACGAGTGCATGGACGAGAAAGAAACGCTCCTTGAGATGGCGGTTGACGGAGTGCTTCTGAAGCCGCATCCTACTTTAGAAGAAGCTGCAGAGGAATGGATGGAGACACCGGATGATGATCTTGTTGGCCGAACGTGGGCTCTACGGCTCTTGGTCAACAGGCTGCTTTCGTTCAAGGCCGAGAATGGGCTTGAAGGGCAAGCGGCACCTGTCCTCAAACTTCTCAACCGGATGGTCAAGGAGAATGGCGAAGCCTCCAAGAAGGGCAACACTCCACTTGCCCACAAGAACCGCCAGCGACTACTCGCGGCGAACTTCCTGCTCAAGCTCGCCTGCCAGCGCCGACTGGACAATCTGATCACAGCAGCAGACTTCGTTCAGCTCGCGCTAGTCACACACGATCAATGCCTACCCATACGCGAAGGCTTCGTAGCAAAGCTCATGAAGTACCTGGGACAGAACAAGCTCTCCACACGTTTCTACAGCATCCTGTTCCTCTTCGCACACGATCCTGATTCTCATCTCAAGGAGATGCTCGCCACATGGATCCGATCAAGGCGCGCCGCTTTCGCGTCTCGCAAAGACACGGTGTTGGAGACAACAGTGTTTGCCAGGCTGCTAAGTCTGATCGCAAATCATCCCGACTTCGATAACAAAGACGAGACGCTCGGACAGATGGCAATGTACATCTTGTTCTATCTCAAATGCATCGCGACTGAGGACAACCTGGCACTCATCTACCACATGGCAGGGCGTGTGAAGACAGTGCGAGACGGTGTCAATCCATCCGCCGAAGCAGACGAGCGCCTCTACATAGTTTCCGATCTCGCCCAAGCGCTGATTCTCCTCTGGGAGGAGCAAAACGGCTGGAGCATGCAGACCTTCCCCGGCAAGCAAAAGCTACCCGGCGGCATCTTCCGGCCGTTGGAAAGCCACGAGCGAGGCCAAGAAATTGCAAACAAGCAGTACATTGACCCCGACCTGCCTGACAGGCTCCTCGAAGGCCTCGTCCGCAAAGCTATCAAGAGCAAGAAGCGGAAGGCCACCGATGGTACAGAGAAGTCTTCACGCAAGAAGATCAAGAGCGAGAAGATTGCCAAGCCGAAGAAGATCAAGACTGAAAAGGCCGCGAGGACACCGCGGAAGAAAGGCACATGGGAGGACATGGATGACGACGACGACGACGCGCCAGCGCCTTCCAGCGGTCCAAGAAGAAAGAGCGGACGCAAGAGCACGAATAAGAGCTATGTCGAACTCTCCGGCTCCGAAGACGAGAACGACACCGGCGCTGGTGCAGAAGATAATGAGCAAATGTCCGACGCAGAATCAGCCGCAGCAGATGAAGACGTCGAGATGGCAGACCCGGAACCAGAGCAGGACGCCTCACCTAAGCCATCAGAGCATGACACACCCGCGCCGCCACCGGAGCGCAAACCCGCAAAAGGTAGAGCAGCAAAAAAGACAAACGGGGTGTCGTCCTCCCCAACCGCGCAGAAGCGAAAAGCCGCCGAACCGGCTGGGGAGACACCTGCGAAGGCGGCCAAGGGGACGAAGGCGTCGGCGAGGGGAAAGGCGAAGGTCAATGGAACGGCTAATTCAGCGCCTGCGACGTCGAGTCCGGCGACTAATGGCACGGGGAGTGTGCGCCGCAGCGGGAGGATTAGGGGATGAGTCTGCGCTGCTTCACACTGTTCCCCTATATACAGATCTTACTGTTTTATTCACCGCGTCTGTATTTTCGAATTCTTTTTCTCTGGTGGTGGGTAAAAGCGTGGGGTTGCTCGAGGGGTTTTCTTAAGTCGGGCATGAGTTATGAGTTTCTTCTTTTCTAGGGTGGTGTCTCTGAGCTGTATATAGGGTGTCCGGAGCCGAGCCGAGCGGGCCGGATGAGGAGGGGTGTTTGTTCTGCGGGTTCCATGTATGGTGATGATGAGAGAAGGGTTGTTTAGTGTGTGTGTGTG